>JAQIXU010000205.1:0-50835 GCA_034701245.1 Strigamia transsilvanica
GTAGACACGGGGTTATCGCAACTCGAGTCTCGAATTCATCTTCGTTTTCACGAAGTGAGTGGCTGAAGATGAATGTCTTAGCAAAATGGTCGCAGAGGGTTTTCTATAGATGAACTGCTTAATCGTTTTAAAATTTAAATATAGTATTTAATTGAATCGGATTCATCAATAACTTGAAAAATGATTATTGACACACTAAGAAAGTCTGGGTCTTTTGAGCAAGTTTTATTCCTTTTGATTTTCTTTACTTCCTATTTATTGATTTATTTACAGCTTGTTTCGATATTTCGAATCCACATTGCTATTGCGGCCCACCTAAAATCGGCTTGCGACCCACAGTTTGAGAAATGCTGTCTTGCAGCATCGATCCGAAACAAAAAACCTTTAAATATGTATCTGATACACATTTGGCGGTACCGAATTTCAAAAACTGAAGCATAAAATACTGTAGGCAAACTATAGTTTAAAAACTTCACATTTGTGCGCTTGTCTGCTGTGTTTCTATGGGTTACGTGTGTTATGATGTTTTGAGTTAGTGATTCATTATTTAACACATTTGTTGTTGTTCCTCGTATAAAGTTACGTGGAAAGCAAGTCCCGGTACATTTGTAAGTTTATTCAATTATTTTTTTATTTACCTGAGGTGCCCATTGGGCTTCCGCTGTCCGAAATTCTGACCAATTAATAAAATACTAACTAATCCTTGAAGCAAATCAGTTTGTCGGTTTGATTGCGACCATTTTGGTTTGCATTGGTTGCTAGGCAGCCTCGTGTATGTACCGTGGGAACAGCGGGGGATGAGGAAGGGGCGAGGCGGCACGGCCCGAGGGAAATGCGGTGAAGTTCAAAGCGCGTCCTTCGCAGGCGCACGCGGCGCTCTTGCCAGGGGCCCCATGTCAGATTCACGCCTTCGAAAGCGGCCGTGGGAGGACCCGGGAACCCACCTGCAAATACCGGCGCCTTCATTTCGTACCGATACACAGGTGCGAAGAAATGCACGACCACGTCGTCTTCAGAACTTGATCCGATCAAGCGTCAGGAAGAAGAAAAAAATGTTATAAAAACATTAAGTTTCTTTTTTCTTTTCTTTATGAATCTTTTTTTGCGATGAAAAAGGGGATTTGAGTCGATGATTTCTCAAGATACAGAATGTGCGTTGTCATGATCCTTTTGCCGCCTCTTGTCGTTGCGAGGGGTCCCACCACAGGTAGTTTTTGTTTGGGGGGAGGGAAAGTGGATTGGAGTTAACAGAGCCGCCAAGCGTATTAATTTTCATTTGCACCGACCTACCGACCCTGGCCAATTTATTAGGATCGAGTCGTGGGGATGTAGGGGGTGGGGCAAAATGCGGGCTCGGTGGCCGAGGACGCGATCCTAGCCCCCGGCCTCCACCACCACCCAGGGTGACGGGAGAGATTTGTAGGCCTACTTGCTCGCTAATAACCATCAGGTGTTTTGCGGAGGGATATAAAAGGAGGGAAAAAAATGGACAAACTCTTTGTTTTAATTTTTGAACTTATTTTTTTACGAAAGGGTTTTTGACCATGTGTTTGTTTATCAATCGTTGTAGGGCCAGATGTGGGCAGATTGGTGGGTGTTGAAGTTTTTCTGGATTTACAGCTTCGAACGGGAGTTTTGTGAACGAATGTCTTGTTGCTACTACTTTGAGGAGAAAGAAGGCAGCAAATTGCCGTATCGGTGATAATTTATTCATAGACATCGTCATACTTTGAAAAGAAATGAGAAACTTAAAACATCCAAGTATATAATTTAGTGGCATTTTAGACCTAGAAATAGTATATTATTAAAAAAAAATCGAAGGTCTTAATTGCATGATGAAAATACCCTGGAAAATACTAAGGTTTCACTTTTCTTGTATTAATTTTAAAAGTATTTCTTACTTGAAGGTTTATGTTTTTTTGGGTGGGGATTAAATTTAAAATTGCCGTAATTTAAAAAATAAATTTAAAAAAAAACGTTAATAGTGACACAGATGACTTAAGTGAGTTGGAAAACGCCAGGGGAAAGTGGAATTAAATTATTAAATTATTGAATGACCCTGTCGCGTGTCCAAGTGCCTTTGGCTGATGAAGATGGACAATTGCGCATGCTCAATTTGTCTCATTTATGAAGCAGAAACAGCGCGGCGTCTAGGCCAATTAGGAAGGAATGTGGAGCAATGTATAATTAAGTCGGTGATGAAGGTGACAGTAAATGGCAAAAATTTTAATTCGACATTAAAAACTACAAACATTTCATTTCCGATGTTTTTCTCCAAGTTTTTCTAGCTCAAAAAGCCCATAGTTGTTTGCAGTTTTACCATGTCTTTTGTAGTGCCCGCTGCTTTCATAAATGGCTCTATAATTATCCGGATGCCACACTGGCTGAGTCACGTTCACACAAACCCGCATCTATTGAGCATTCGTTTAATTTTTGTTTCCCTCTTTCTTTGATCCTTTTGTGTTTTTGTCATCCGTGAGAATGCGCTAAGTCACTGCTCACCCTTTTTATTACACCTGGAGATATTTTTTTTTCTTTCTTCGTCTCAATTTTTTAATTTTCTAATTATACAGGTAGAGAATCTGACAACTCGGATTGCGAATCCGAACCTGGTATTGCACTCAAACGAAAGCAGCGTCGCAGTCGGACAACGTTTACCGCGACTCAACTGGACGAATTGGAAAAAGCATTCGAACGTACGCAGTACCCAGACATATACACCAGAGAAGAGTTAGCCCAAAGAACTAAACTAACAGAAGCTCGCGTACAGGTCAGATTTCGATACACCAACAAAATCAAAACAAAAAAAAATCTACAACTCGGATTATCTTTCCTTCAAATAATCAGGTTTGGTTCAGTAATCGCCGTGCACGCTGGAGGAAACAAATGGGGAGCAGTCAAATGAACAACTTCAATCCTTTAGGACTATCAATGGCATACCCTACAACTACACCTTACCTACTTCCTGAACCCACTTATGCAGCGACACCTCAAGGTAAAAAATCCATTGTTAAACGTAGCAATTAACCACGTCTTTAGTATTGGGAATTGGCTCATTGTAGTGCCCCTCCGTTTAAATCAAAGTGTCCTTAAGGGTGGGTCCTTTTCACCTTGAGACCAGCCGTCGGCAACATTCTCGTAACTCAGCACAGGCGACAGGTCGAGAAATGCGCGTAATGAATTTACAAGGGTGTGAGGGAGGGGAGAAACAGAGTTAAAGGACACCGCTAACTCAGGTGATAAAAAGGATGATGATTGAAAAAAATTTATTTAGTTATTTAAATGTGCAAAACGTCAGTGCAAACGTTAGCGTTTGATTTCAATTAATATGTGCGTAGCATTATTTCATGCTGAGGCATACACGGCGCTGATTAAGGGGTCGCAATCTATCATCACAGGGCCACCCTGACTCTGTGTTGCGACCACCATCACCGTGTTAGGCAGCAACCGACACCCCGCCCGCCTTGTCCGCGGCTTGTAAGGGCACTACCCCTCTTCTTATCCCCTACCTTCTTTGTGGGCGGCCTACAAACCCCGCCCTTGCCTTACAATTTATTCTTTTTGCACTTTATTATTCATAAGTTGATCCCTGCATGTACATGCGCGTCCACGCTTCATCGCTCCATTCATCTAGACTAAAATGTCGCTAATAAAAAGACTATATCAATAAAAAGTTTGTTTGAATTTATTTTTAAGATGCGGTCAGTTTGCATCAAGGTTCTAGCGCCAATGTTCCCCTACATCATCAGAATATGAGCGGTACGGATACCAGGACTAATTTAGCCTATGCTAATATTGGAGATTCGTATGTGAGCAACTCTGCACTGCAGTCTCAGGTATTTATGTTGTCCTTTCTCTTCTCTCTCTCTTTTTTTTTTAGTTGGCTCATCCTTTAGTAAGCGAATAATAGAATTATAAATAACCTAAGGCGATATGTTGGGGGATAAAAGATTGTGTTCATTGACCCTTCCATCTGTATGAGGAAAATGGATTATGCGGCTGTTGTTCCTCATAAAGCAGACTGTTTGTCTATGCAGTCAGTTCGGGAAGAATTTTTTTTTAAAGCAAATTCGTATTTTGGAGAATTTATTAAGTCTAAATCTGGGTTTATTGATAGTGGAAGGTGTTTAGCTCTTGTTATTACGTTTTAATTTATATTCCACGAGCATTAGCGAAGACTTCAGATACTTTTAATACCATTTAACTCAATGCGGAATAAATGATTGCGTTTGATATTACTACATATTCTGGGTTTCTTGCACTTGAATTGTGCCAAATAACTCTTATTAGAGTTAGTGAAGTCCAGTCCGTAAGTTTAAAATGCAGTTTTCTTCATAATTACATCATTTATTGAAAATGAATTGTTCAGCCTACAAATGTTTACTGCTAAAAATCAAAAAAATTCTTCATTTTGGATTAGGGGAACGAATGCTTGAGTTTTACGCCTTCCTTACTCAAACAGATAACAGATTTTCAGTTTTTTATAAAAAAAAATTTAAAAAAAACACGGGAAAAAACTGACGCCTTTATCTCCTAAGACGTTTATGAACTTCCAGGTGGAAGTTTGACGAGGAAATTAATGGATTGAGGCATAGAAGAGGAGATTTGTTAAAGCAAAAAAAAAATTCTAATAAAAACTTTGTGTATTAAAATAGCAGTTTTAAAAATTAAGTATACACCAGAAGAAGTACTTCTGACACCAGCAAGTATCGGGTAAAATTGTTGAAATTCTTGTATGATGTTACACGTAGATATACGCTCGGTTTGCGTGTCGTGTCGCCCAGTTGTGAAGAATATGGGCGCAAATTACAGGGCGGCGAAGGTGGGCGCACGAGGGTCTCGCGCGGAATATACCGAGCTCGGTTGGCCCAGCGGCAACAGAACATCTTTGGGGTTGGTCTTCTTCACACGGGGATTCAATTTCTGTCTTCATTTAATGTGTGCCGTCCGGGGAAGGCATTTAAGACAATTGTGTGGGACAATTTTTGCAATTGGCAGGGTAAAATCATCACTCAAAATAAATTTTTTTTTAAATTTATTATTTGTTTGTATTTTTTTTTTAAATTTTACCGTACGTATATTTTTTTTTCAGATGCTAAATATGCTCAATTCTAGTGCTCCAACTTCTGTAGGGAATACTACAGCTTCTACTGATTATCATCACCACCATCAGCTCAACGGTGCATCGGGATCTGATGTCGATACCTGGACTAATGCATCGGCCGCGGCATTACATCCACGGGTTTCGGTAGCGCGTGAAGCTTCAGTCAACACTTGGGGCCACGCAACTCTTCCTGCCGGTACTCCCGATGCGTTCGGCAGCATGTTGGGTCCACCAGCTGCAAGCGACCCGTTCTCATCCGTTCCTTTTAATTCAATGGGCACTTATTCGCATAACAGCATGGAGATTAAACCATCTTTTTACTATACGGGGCAATTCGCCGCAGGTAAGTAAGTACATCTTCCATTTTTTTAAGTTTCATATTCGTGTTAAAAATACTGAAATAGTTTAAATTTTGTCTGAATTATTTTGATTCGATTTGATTTGATTGCAATGACGTAAAGTCGTGAGTGATTCAAAACTTTCAGATGAAATTTAGTGATATTGAAACGTAAAATAATTGTATTGCAATTACATATTTATTTTCACTTTTGTGAAGCGCACTATTATGTTATTTCTGATATATAAGCATCAAATTTGAACCCAAAAACCATTTTTATGTAACTTTTTTACAGTATTGATCTAAGTTAAGATGAATTACATTTCAGGAATGACAAAAAGCAATTGATAAGAATTTATTTTCAATTTTATTACGTGGATTAATACAATAATCTGAATTTCTTAACAGGCAATCATTCTACACTATGCAAAGAGTTTGACACCAGCGCTTCTTTGGCAAAACTGAGACAGAAGTCGAGGGAACATGCAGTCACATTGGGACTCATGTGATGATTCGTCATGGATGAAACACGTCATTGAGTAGTTGATGGAGAGCTCATCGCATTGTATAAGTGCCTTGATGACGTATTGTATGAGAGCGCAAGCAGCTGAAGGAGTTACGAGCAAATCCGTCCAACGGCGAAGATTCATTTTTCACATTGGACATTTAATATGTTTTATTTTACAATCACAATATTTATTTATTGGATTTCACTTCTGCAGGTTACAAATAAAAGTCTTACGGACGATTTACTTTCTTTCTTGTAAAATAATATTTTTTAATTTGTAATTTGTTTGTTGTTATTGTCACGTTGATTAATTTATTAGTGTAGTAATTAATGTAAGTAAACTTCTTTTTTTAAACCGACACGTTTATCGCACCTTAGTGTACTATATTAAACTAATAAATTATACATCAATTTGTAATTTGTATTTGTTATTATTTTTCTTCATTTGGAAAGATTCATTAATTTAGAGCACAACTTTAAAAAAAAATACTAACTACAAACAAATCGAATATTGATCTCTTTATTTATGTGCTCGTATACGTTCAAAATTATTAGTGAGACAAAAAAATGATTGATTTGTCTCCATCCGAGCTGTCAGTGTGTGGAAATTAATAGACATGAACAAAAAGGGTCTCGGCAGTTCATTTGGTTGCAACGAAGGGCTACAAAACTCCCCTCCCTCATGTGTCCCTTGTGCCATTAAGCGAGCAAGCAGCAGCATAATATTGGTATTTCTGGTTTGTGGTTGCACAAGCCATAAATTTGTCCGCTCAGGAAATGGTGTGGGCGGGGGCGCACACTTTTTTTTCCCCTTCTCCTATTGGTAGTAGAGACGGAGTGGAACGAATCACAGTTGTTCGCGACAGATGCTCTATATCGACGAACAACGCGTGCAACTTGAAAAGAAAATGGTCACAGCCCTATGATGTTTATTACTATGGCAACAAGAAAAACTTTACTTAAAACCATCAAGTACTACGAACAACATGTTTTAGTTTTGTCCGAAAACGAGTGGGGTGGGAATATAGTAGTATTAGCCTTCACACTGAATAAGCACCAGACAAGGTTCCGGAAATTGATGGCGACAGGCGGGTCTTGTAAGACGGATCGAATCTCTCTTCGCCTGGCGTCCACTGTTAATAAATTGTATGCTTTGCCAAACCATAACCGTTGAAACTTTTTTCGTTTTATTTTTAAATTTTTTTTTATTATATATAATTTTCATTTAAAGATTTTTTTTTTAGCTAAAATAATAAAGGAACAATTGTGGTTTAGAATTTGAGATTAAATTGTGTATCTGTGCATACAGTTTAAATATTTTTGAGGGGATTTTGTAAATGTCAACAGCACAAACTTATAATCCAAAACTATGTGCACAAAGAAGACTATTGCATGCACGCGGAGGAACGGGATTTCTGAATGCTGTCCTTTCTTGAGTTGTAGCTGGGCACAGATCGTAAACAACACGCAAAGAAATTAAGATGTATACGGTAAAATGCAAGCTACAACAGCTTGTTAGACCATCGTAAATAAGATTTTTTTTAAAAAAATCAGAATTATAGTATACCAACAGCAGGTGCATATATTCGTATGAAGATGTTACATTCATTAAGACAGTCTATCCCGTCTCTCTGAACTCTGTTATATCAGGCCACAAATTAAAAAAGGCCTAACTGCTTTGTTCGAGCCTTATTGCGCCGTTAGAGGTGGTAGTGATAGAGAAGTATTTGATATTTGATTTTATAAATCTAAAGCAACAAATTCAACATGGCGCTCGAATCTATTGTTATTTCGACTTTAAAATGTAAGTACATATTTTAAATATCTATTTAAGTGTATTACAACTGCACAAGTTTTAATCGAACGCCTAAACAACTTGTATAGCTAGAAATGTGATAAATCAGCCGGTACTTTGCGTAGTTCGCTTTAAACTCACATGTATAACGTGTATCCGTGTAGATTTTATTGTTGAAGAATAGGAGTTTTATACGTATACGTTGTAAGTGTTAAGTTTTTTTTTAAATCTAATTTTGCAGGTCCATAATTGGCATACACATATTCTACGGCATTGTCGTTTTTTAACAGAATGAACGCAAATTACTAATCTGTATCCATTTGACAAACAACAGTTTCGTTAAAAAGAAATATCTAACTAAACTATCGTATTTTTTAAAAAGATGCACTGATTTTGAAAGGGGTGCTTTTGAAGGGTGGGCTTAACGGCGTTACTTGTCTAAAAGGGGTTTCGTCGTTTTTAATGCGGACATTTCTTAAATACGGCAATTTAAATTTTCAAAGTAGAAGAAAAAAAATAAAACGCCTTTGAACTTCAAGGCGATGGGCGAGTCACTAACCGCCCACCAAGTGTTTGTGGCCGTGAAATTGGGCTTCACTCCTGGTAACCTTCTTCGCAAAACCAAAAAGCGTTCGCCCCTTGGCACCGAGTAGAACCCTTTCAGCAGTTAAATGTAAGAAATAATTGACTAATCGCTTCAAGTTTTATAGTTTTTGGGAGGTTTTGGAGAATGAACATCAAGATTTTAGTAAACCGTATCCAATTTTATTGTTTGTTTGTATTTGTATTGTTTTTTTTTTGCTACATAATACACCCAAAAAAAATCAGTTGCTGTTTCTTTGTGATTTGTTTGAAAATAGGCCACACGTAAAATGAAATGACAAAATTTAAATAGAACAAATAATTTATTTAACTACATCTCTCGGAACAAAATATGTGTCTGTAATTTGTAATCAAAGGGTTATGATTACGTGCATCAACAATTCATTATGACAAAATTCATGATTTGTTTAGATGTAACTCCACCTTAAATTCATTTAATATAAAAAGTAAATATTATAAATTATCCTTATTCATTCTCTTTTTTTAGACCAAAATAAAAAATAAAAAAGTAAAATAAAAAACAAATTGCTTGATGTGAATAGATATTTTTTTCCTTGTCGTTGGAATAGTCAGTCATAAATTTTGCAACTCCTCCCTCGTATTTCATTTTGAGGGGTGTGTGTGGGCGCCATTTTGGGATGGACCACCGAGGGAGCGAAAAATTTACAAGATTTCACGCGACTGATGTCTCTCGTTTGCTTCGTAATTCCCACGTTTCGACGTCGACTTAAGACTAAATTCGAATCGGGCTAGTATTAATTTACTACCATTGGACAGTGGAATGTATTTCGAGTGTAGGTTTGCAGTTCAAGTGGTGATGAAGAGGGAAGAGGCTGTACGCAATGACCCCCATCGCCGAAATAACCTCATTAGCTGTCATCAAGATGTTGGCTGAAAAGCGCCCTTGTTATGAAAAGCGGGGTCAAATGATGAGGGGGATAATGGTGAATGTCCCCGTCTGGAACCCTTGGACATGTACCCTTATTTATCAGTAAATGAGGTGGAGGTTTTTCCTGTGATGGATGTTAAATGTGTGTGTATGGGAGGTGGTAGAAATCATTGAAGTCAAGGTTAGGATATAGTCTGAACGAAATAGAGAGGGCGTGCTTGATTCCAACTCCCCTTGTTTGGATAGCCTCCAGTGAAGATAAAGTTTGCAAAGGCACAGCTAGGTGCGGGTGGAGATTATAGGGTATGGAAGGCACCAACTCATTTAATTTGGATACATGAATGGCATTGTTTGCTACATGAAACATAATCTAATGACTTTTAATACGGTGATCATGATCACATAAACTCCAAATTATTGATATACGTAAAGTGAATTGTAAACACGTGCGTACAGAAATATTACAATTAAAAAAGGTATTATTTTAGGTCAAATTTTTATTTTTCATAGATAATGAGACGAACTGATGACTGCGTGTGAGTCAAGTATGAAATTTTAGGGAATCTTGATGCAAGAACTGAAATTTTGGAGCTCGGTTGTTTGATGGCAGTGCCGGATAGAAATTTCAAATTGGAATCCAAAAAATTAATTTTTATGCTGAAGTTGTGCTTTTTTTATATTGAATTCACAATAATGTCAATATCAATATCATAATAAAAATAATATCAACATACTGGTTAGTATTCATGTTAGAGTCAGCGAAATTGTGCTGTTCCGCTCCGTGCCCCGCAACACATTCATCCGCTCCGGTTTGGCGGTATAAAATTGTCGATTTTTTTTCATGAATAACTGAAAAAGAAAGTCAATCCCGCTCTCAACTATATATGGTACATACGATTTAAGAACAGAGTCAGTGAACTTTAAACGTAAATGGCATATCAGGAAATAACAACAACTAACAAAATGAATGAAACTAAAGTCAAAATACACAATAATGCAACATTTGATGGAAAAATAATGACACAAAACTTATTGCGAAAATTGTTATTTAAATTAAAAGTACTTCAGACTTCATTTTTAGCTACACACTAATTTCATCTGCCAACATTTTTCGAAAGCCCTAAATATAAACTTTACTATAGTACTACAGCACATTAATAGATTTGCTTCGATATTACCGTATTTGCAATACAAAAACTGAAATAGCCATATAACATGAGTCTCGAGCCGAAAATAGCTGTAGAAAATTCATTGTGGTGAATTCGACACTGAGCTCATATTTTTAAAAGGCACTATTTCAAATGTAAGTTGGGAGGGTTGTCTTCCGCCATTTGCCATCTGGCCCAACGAGTACTCGGCAGGCGGAACATTGGCATCTGATGGATTGTAATCACGTGCTGCAGTACACGGATTTAAAGAAAGCGCCACAGTTGCTCCACATGTATTACTTTTCCTTTTTTCTTTCTTTCTTTCTTCTCACTTTTTATTTTTTTTTAAAAACCGCAAGTAACTTTTCGTTATTATATATCTCCCAAAGGTTATCTTCATCTTTATCCCCCATTTCCTTTCTAAACGCACAGACGCAGCAGCAGGAGAAAGAGGAGAGGAAATTGGCTGAATTCGCTACGGCCGTTTCGCGTCCGGCAAATTTTCACTTGCACCCGCTCCCTGTCCCGCGCCAGAAAATTGTTGATGGATGAAGCGGGCGCCATCCCTCTGTCACTGAATATTTTTCCTAGCGGCGAAATGCTGCGGGCAGAGAGCACGTGCACAACAAAACAAAACCTTCTGCAAAATGATGCGCAAAATTACGGAGGAAAAATGATTTTTTGCAGCAGAAAAAATTGGGATAAAGGAAAATTTCCCACGGGCCGTTCTTTGTAATGACTGTCCAACGTCCTAGATTGAGTTCAGTCGATTGCTCTAAGCTTTTCCCTGGCTGCGGAAAATATGTTGTTCCCCTTCGTTTTTCGAGGGAAAACTTATTACAACGCAAAAACAACGCATTCGACTGGAAATTTCCCACGACCATACACAACAAAACAAAAAAAAAACAGATATGAAAAGAGCAAAAATATAAAAACGCGTAAAAAGTGGAAAAAAAGTATGAATAGTGAAGGTGTGGCCAAAATTTGATTGATGCTGCATTTGTTGACTCACATCCTGATTGTCATTAAAGTGCTGTGCGAATGTCAAATTTTAATTTTCTAAAGAAAAATAAAGAAAAAATGGTCCAGGGCGATGGCTTGAGGCCACGTGCGCGGGAGCATTCGTCTCGAACGGATGGTGGGGGAGGAGCCACGTGATCAGTCGAACCAATAGCAAAGCGCGACGAGCAATTTTCCCTTGTCGTCATGGGCCAATTAATGGGAAGTGCAAACGCGGATGACGAAATTCGCCACGTCATGACGTTTGAGGGACAAATGGCTGACAGAGTAATGATGGAGAAGAGGGAGGTGGTATA
This sequence comes from Strigamia transsilvanica, assembly GCA_034701245.1. Classification (NCBI taxonomy): domain Eukaryota; kingdom Metazoa; phylum Arthropoda; class Chilopoda; order Geophilomorpha; family Linotaeniidae; genus Strigamia; species Strigamia transsilvanica. The sequence continues at coordinate 11,701 of JAQIXU010000205.1, forward strand.
GTGAAATAATGGTCAATCTTCCACCCGCCCCTTGAGGCACGGCTTCCGCGCGCGCACACGCGTTGCTGTACAACATTTGTGACAGAAATGCGATGTGACACAAGACAGGCATGGCGAATGTGGTGTGGCCAGGTGGAAGAAGATGTGGGTCACCCGATTTAAGGGAACAAATCTGATAACGTCCAAAAAAAAAATAATAAAAAAAACCCCTGTTAAAAATAATACGGTATAAAAACCTAGCGGTGATGTTGTTAAAGTGTATGATCACTGACAGGTGTGCTCCAAAGTTGTAGTATAATTTGGGCCTACATTAAAGTGTAGGTTCTTCTATAATAAGGGATCCCACACGCGCATTTGATTATGACGATGCAAAAATGGTATTTCTCAGAGGGCATCTAATACAACACGTTTTGGATTTGGAAAACTGTAAAGTGCCTCGATCGATGTTCGTGATGTGAGAATTTGATGAGCCTAGCCCCTACTCATAACATCCTAATCCAGTCAGTCGCCGCCACTGATCTTCTCCTGTTATTAAATCGCTACAAATGTATTATTAGTCTTCAATCTTTGAGACAAAGTCATTAAGGGATATTATTAGCTTCATTGATAATACCGTAAAGTGTTTTGATTCGAGGTTGATGATATGAGTGATGAATGTCTGACTCGCTTTTCAATTTTCATTTCTTTGGATATGTACTTTAGGTGTCTTTTGTTCGATACAGTTTTTTTTTTCTTTTTACTATTGAAATGTGAGAAACTTTGGCCAATTAATTTTAGGTTCTTTAAACTTACAACTTCGTTTAATATACCGTTTTTTAAGTACCGGTATTGTAATAATGAACTAACAACAAAGAACCAGGAAAATGTTCATCAGTTAGATTTTTTTTAAAACCTGTTTTAACAACTAATTGGAAAAAAAAGAAAAGATTTAAGAAAAAAAATTTTTCAGAAAAAAAGTGTAAAGTGACTACCAAACTCACAAACGACCAGGTGTTAGGACACACACGGAGGTGAAAATCATTTACAATTTAGCAACATTAGAAGAAGAAAAAAATAAAAGATTTAAAGTCGTTAGCTGATGAATACCCCAAAAAAATTGTGGGAAGAAAACAAAAAACGATTTTTTTAAAAAAAACGTAGAGGAGTGACTAATTCCAGGGTAACAGCAACGAAGAAGAAATCTCCCGTAGTTTAATTTTTAAAAAAACTACTAAGAAAAATATTGTGTTAACAACATTTTAGGATTTTAAGCCTATTTTTAAGTTTTAATGGGAGGTGGTATTATGAGGTCTACACAACAGCTGCGTCCGACACGGTGTAAATTGGTACGTTGGGGTTGGCAAAGTTGAAGTTCTCAGGTGACAGGTCGGTTGATGGAAAAAGGCAAAATGTGCTTTGTTTTATTTTAAAAATCATTACTAGGTTCCTGTTATCTAATTGAATGGACCATATAATGTATTATATTCTGTCATTTTGTTACCCTAAAGACATTTTTGGCCATTTATGATTTCAGTTCAAAATGAGACTTTTCAATAACAGATGACACTTTAATCTTAGCAAAGAATAGAAGAAGAAAAAAGAGAGAGAAAAAAAATCAAGACTACCCTGTGGTATGTGAGACATTTGTTGTTGCAGGTTTGTGGTTTTTCTTTTTCTTTCAGGACTCATTGCAATTTTAAACAGGTGCAGTCACATAGAATTGTCGTAAAGGAACTTCAGTTCAATCCTAAAGATACATTTATCAAACTTTTACAGCAATTAATTATTTTGTCTGCCAATTTTAATACTGTTTTGAATCAAAGAAAGAATGTCTGCACACCTGAGGATGAAGTCAGCATTTGTGCAAAGTCCATCCTGAACATCCTGGTAAATGAATGCACCTCCCACAGAGAACTACTTCTGTAACTTTTTTTTCTTCTGGGAAGTCGTGTCTGGGATTCAGCCAAAACCCATCACGCTGGTCTGTATATCGTCATACAAAATTTATTATACAATAATTGAATCTTCTTTATGCGTTTTCTGCTGTAGAAAAGTTACTAGTAATAATTTATTTTATAGCTTCTATTTCAACTTTAAAATTTGACATAATGATAATTGAACTTTAATTTAATTTTTTCTGATTGCTTGTATCGTATTAGTACGTCCAATTTTTTACGTGTTTATTAATTTATGATTATTTTTTTATTTGGTGTCTCGGGGCGTGGTATTTGGCGTTTTATTTTATTATTTTTTTTTAGGAGATTAGGACTAGATTTTTATCTTCCGTTTGTAATTTTCCCATCCCCTGGTTCAAGGGTGATAATTATTTGGGTAACTCATTTACGGTGGCTTCTGTTCTTCACCGTCTTTTAAATTACAGAGGAGGGAGAAATTGACAACTCTTTTTGGCATCTAGAAGAAGGGAGAAGTTCCCTCAATCAAAAACGAGCGTCATTTGTTTTAAGAATCAGGCTTTTCTATATAAAGCAAATGAGGCAATACTTAAGCTTTAGCTAGTCAAAATTTGAAGAAAGTCAATACTGACCAAATGATTAAAAGATAAAAATTAGTCATACAACAATTTATATAACTTGTATATAGTTTATATAACATATTTCTTAGTGAATAAAATGTTATTAATCTCGCCATCAACTGAAATTGAACATTTCAGAGCCAAGATAAATTTATCTGCACTTTCTAATTCAAAAAGAAAAGAAAATGTGTATACTTGTTGCTTAGATTCTCCGAAAAAAAGATAATTTAATTACAGTATACGGTAGTAATAATAAAGTTATTTTCCCTTGACGACCAAGAATATTGCCATTTTCTCCACATGCTCGTCGGAAGCTTAACTTCTTCACTAATGAATAATTGAAGCGGCCACCCATTGGGTGCCGGGACAATCCATTAAGTGGCTTGAAAAGAGAAAATGACGTGACAAAATAGTACGGTACATACGCGTCGCGTCGCGTAGACACGATTTCGGAAATAGAGTTATTACAATCCGCAAACTCCGAAACTCGTAATGACGGAAGGCGTGGGAAGATCTGTTTAGATATTTGATCCACTGCCACTTTTCATCTAATTCCTCCTACGCATCAATGAATGTTTTTACAATTTCTTTTGTGTTGTATGTGCATGTGCCAGCAAAACTTTTGTATTATTCCCCTTTCTTAAATCCTGCATTGCCATAATACTACAGTGCCTTCCATTTTTTCCCCCTTTAATTTAATTTTTATGCTCTTCTAACCGCCCTCAACAACATTCGACGTCTTTATTAAATCCGGTATGTCTCTGGTAGTGGAAAGTAGAGCCTTGGCAAAAATTAATAAAGCCGAATGAGTCGAGTAAGGAAATTGGAGCGAGATATTTCCCAAGCCCTGCGTTCCTACGGCGTTGTGTGCACGTCGGGTGGCGAGCGGGTCGACTTCTGATGGGCTTAATTAGAAGGTACAGCTGCCCGACATCAGCCTTCCAATCATAGGCTTCACCCCACAACTTTATCACGGCGGACTCATGGAGGTGTCGGCCATTTATTTATTTACTTCTCTCCTTTTAATTTAGTGGCCCACCGAACCTTCCCAGGTGTTGTGCGGGGAAGTTAGCTGCAAGTTACGAAATAGAAAAGCAGCGTATTTGATGCAGCAGGCAAATATTCCAGTTTTCCGATGTTGAATCGAGATATATGACTGCAGGGTTTGTCACGTGTGAGGTGGCAGCAGTTGGATGGGTGTGTGGCGCGGTGGTTGTTTATGGGATTGGGACACGCAAAGAGACGCTACAGTCGCTAATGCGCAGGTAGAGGGAGGCAGCTAAGATTTAGAGCAAGTGATTCTCACCTTGTGGAATTATATAATAGATGAAATTAGCTCGCAATTAGCGGCATCGTTTGAACTTAGCTGCAAGGCGAAGAAGAATTTTTTTTTCCCTTAAATTAAACATGTTTGTTTGTTTTGTTTTTCAATGTAATTAGAGATAACTAATTAAATAAAAAGTGGAAATGTGTTTTTAATATATGGCAATTTGAAACTTGGATTAAAAAATATTTCCATTTTGATTTGTGAATTTCGAAATCTCAAGTTTTGTCTTGAGGATTAATAAAGAAAGAAATTTCTCTAATTACATTTTTTTTTCAATTAGTTTTTCGTTTATTAGAATTAGAATGCAAGATATCTTAAAGAGGCAATTGTGCTTAATTGCTTTGGGTTTGAATAATTTATTGCTCAAGAACATTGGAGTATTTCCAGGTCAATCACAATTGCCATGTCCTAACGTGGCGTCTCTGCGTAGTCATTTTAAACCGTACGGGCTTGGCTCTGCCCTCGGGATTGTATGCGAATTAATTACGTTTAATAAACACTAATTATGCTTATTATGATCGCGTGGTAGGCGAGCCCCCACTCTCCTTCGGGCTAATATTGTCACGTGATGACACCCACATAATATTGGAAAAAAATTTTCAAGATGATAGAACTAAATATTCAGGAATCATGTTGCAAGACGAAAGAGATTTTTTATTTTTAAATCAATAAATGAGAACGTTTGCATTAGACTAAATTGAAAACCTTAATTTCACTGATTATATATTCAGTTCTCTTTTTTTTTTGGTTAAGTAAATGACAAATTGTATGACACATCTCTTCTTTGTATTTGTTAAATCGATTAATAGCAAAATTAAAGGGTTCATGTTAAATTTCCCCATTTCATTTCCCTTTCTGTCTACACATTAATGCTCTGGTTTTGAGAATTTGCACGCGTCGTGTTTGGGTTTACAAGAAGCGTGAAAGCGGCGCGCGTGAATATTGGCGGAAGAAATTCGCGTTGGAATTGAATGATTCGGATCAAGTCAAACTTCTCATGCCAAAATGGCTCCCATAGGAGGGGAAAATAGAAAGCAATAAAAAAGATAAAAAAATGAAATTATAAATGAATTATGATTGATTTAATCCAAAATTAATTTATGAATTTCCAAAATGTAACCAATAGAAACTTTAGTGCAACTCAGGTGAGATAATTCTGTCACACTTTCCAACCAATAACGATTTCGATCTAGTCGAGGGCGGAGAAAATCCTACCTGGCATCAGATGAATACGAATAGCGTAATGCATTCGGGAAATCCTTTGCTTGTGTCCAATTCGCTATCCCTGAAAAGCCGAAGCCGCTCAGGTAAAATGAGTCAGGTATCAAGGGCAGCTCGTAACAGCCGTATTTCCTTCATTAGCAATTTCCACCTTCCTGTATGTTATCATTAAAACTAAATTGAAAAAAAAAATAATAAGAGAGAATTAGTTGCATTCTAATGTTGCCGCAATATATAAACATAAACAAAACATTCCGAACTTATGAAAATAAGTTCAAAACCTTTTGTGGTTGCAATTTAAAAAGTATTTGCAAAACTTTTTCATTACGAAGTTACATCATTGAGGTCTCGGTGTTCTGCATTGCATCACAGCGTGATGTTTTTTCATGTCATAACCATAAAACACATCACAGAAAAATACGCCTCATAAAAATAATAATGGCACATTTTAATTTTCTCTTCATCATTGAGGTAATTGACCCCCCTTCCCTCCCTCCCTTCTTTTTCTATTATAATGGTACACCCATAATCCATTGTCCACTTCCTTGGTGTGTTCGTGGGACCCGATCCCGTGAGGCACCGCGCTTGTAAACCCTTGTACCTGGTCTTTTGTGACCACCCTCAGCCGACAGTGAATTATGGGGCTGAGTGTGGTGTTCTGGCCACAGAATTAAGCTTAACGGCGTTCCACTTGATTTTCAAACGAAATCCGCACTTCCGGATGCAAAATTAGCAATAAAAAAAATATGCATGTCCCCAAAAAAAAAAATTAGAAAAAAATCTCCCTAATGAATGTTTCATCTGGACGACTTTCGATTTGCTCGAAATAATGATGGGGAATGCTATGGATTCTTCAAAAAGTTTCTCATTTCATCGCCAGGATGAAGCACTGCGTGAGCACATTTTTCTTGTTCTGCACTTTTATACAATTAAATTTATCAAGTGAATGCATATTAATGTTTATTAAACATAATTTTTGTTTAAATTCACATGATATTTATCTATGAACTCATTTGAATACATCAGAATATTTCATTACAAAGAAAATAGACTTTACTTTCGTGCATTAATTATCTCCACAAATTCAGGCTTGAGAGATGCGCCGCCGACTAAAAATCCATCAATGTCACCCGTTTTAGCTAATTCCCGACAATTAGCTGCCGTAACAGAGCCTAGAAATGATTTAAACATAAGTCTAATACGTAAACAGTTCCAAAATTTTCATACCTCCGTATATAATACGAATGGAATCGGACACACCAGGCGACACATTGTCAGCGAACCATTTGCGTAGAGCCGCATGAACATCTTGAGCTTGTTGTGGTGAGGCAGTCACACCTGTACCAATGGCCCACACGGGTTCGTAAGCCACTACAACTTTGCTCCAGTGTGCAACTTTGTCTAGAATTTTGACAAAATCAATATTTCATTTATCTATGTATAATCTTTATGCCATACTTTTAATGGCGAGCATTTGCCTAAAGACAACTTCTTCAGTTTTATTTGCATTTCTCTCGTCCAGAGTTTCTCCGATGCAAGCAATGACGCCTAATCCTTCGCTTAAAGCATGCTCCACTTTCTCGGCAATTAACTACAAAGTAAAGAAGTAAAAAAATAAAAGAAGTAATTTTTAAATCTTAATTTACTAACAGTGTCTGATTCTCCAAATATTTGTCTCCTTTCTGAATGGCCGAGAATAACCCAATCGATCCCAATGTCACGGAGCATCGCGGGACTTAAATATCAATTGAGAATGTTATACAATTTATACATTTTATCAATGTATATCTACATATGTACCTAATTTCACCTGTAAAAGCACCTTTAGCTACTTTGTAACAATTTTGAGCAGATATTTTTACATTTGGTGGCATCACACCCTTGGCAAACTCCAAGTACAAGGTCGGGGCACCGCACACGATTTCTATCATTAAAACATTAAATTAGTATTGAGTAATGGAAGGATTTGCTATACATGAATAAGTTACCAGTGTTAGAGTCCAATGGTCCAGCAGTTAAAAATTTACCAATTTCATTAATGGCTGCAACTGTACCATTCATTTTCCAGTTGCCACCGACAAAAAATTTCCTGTCTGACATCGTTGATGAATACTAGAATCTTACAAAAGTATTGGTATGTGCTGCGGCTCGGTTTGTTCGGAACGGTAACCTCTACTTGACCTTATCAGTTCACTTTGGGCAAAATGAAAGCGAGATTATCAATTTCCAGTCTAGTTGTTAACTAAATTAAACTTATGCTCACTAGAGTGCGTCATAAAAAAATGGCGGTAAATTTGTATTTAAAACAAAAACCAGCTTTTCGATTCCATTCATTGATTTTAATTCTAATAGTCATAAAGAAAATTAATTTTTAATACGAAAGTCCATTCATTCATTAATGACAATTTCGATTTTATCAATGATAAAAGCTGTGTTTTATTAGGCAAAACAATTGCTTAAAAAAATTACATCGAGACTTCTAATCAACAAAGTCTGAAAACAAAAATGGCGTACATCAATTCGTGTTATCGTGTACATTTCGATTTCGAGCAGTTCTCATTAAAACGCTTAACTGTCTTGCAGGTGAAAACAACACTAGAAAATAGTGACATTGGTGCAGAACAAATATAGTTGTCATTTAATATTGCTTACACTTGAAACTTGACATTGTATTTACAGTGGTCTAATTTATTATTAAAACACTAATTTATTCTTTAGTATCTAAAGCTAACAAAACATTTTATGAAATAGCATATTTGCATATACCATAGAATGCAGATCCCTCCCATTAAACTCTGGGTTTTAGAAATATTTATCTCAAAATTTTCTTAAATAATTTTTTAGATTGATATAGACTGGAAGACGAAATTTTAGGACATCTTTTTATCCGGACATGCGATTATTCTTATTAATTGGACAGGAAATGTCCTAGATAATTCGTAAAAAACATTAATCAAAAAATTATCAGAAATTTTCTTTTCTTAACTTTCCTTTCCTTTAATACTGATATATCACGTCAAACAAAACGATTTTTAAAAAAAAGATGGCAAAATAATTGATTTCTTATTCCAACTATATCATTATTCGTTGTAAAATCATAAAATCAAAAATTTAGATCCGAAAACACTCCCGACTTTTCTTCCGGTGCAAGACAAAGCATAAAAAAGGAGACAAATTGTACAACCATTGCAGACAAGTAACATGTCAAACATTACTGTAATGCACAAAAATATGTCGGACTTGCTTTTGTCATTTACTTAATAGCGGTAATCGATTCGTCGGCGCCATGATACAAGCCAAAACGAAAAACAAGCCAAAATATAAATTAAGTTTCGCTGTTTCTTGAGGCAAATGTTCGAGATTTTCTTGACGGAATTGACGTTCCAATTTAAACGCCGCGTGCAGGGTAATCAGTGGTAGGAGCAACCAAATCGTGTAATGCACACCTAAAACCGCAAACAGAATATATGGCGAAAACAGAAGAAAGGCGAATAAGACGTGCGACGACGTCCGCCCGATCAAAATGGCCATGGTGACGATGCCGGCGCGTTGATCAGACTCCATGTCTCGGGTGTTGTTGCTGTGTAAAATAGCCTCGGTGTTTAAAGCGATTGGTATTGCGTAATAGAGAGTTACAACGTCCATTGCGCCTGTTTGAGCCACAAATGCAAATAATACTGTTACAGGGCCAAAGATGATTAGAACCAAAACATCGCCTAGCCCGATGTATTTGAGACCAATTCCTCCCGTGTATAAAAAAGAACTGGACAGTCCACCAAAATAAACCAAGGCTAGGTGCTCCATTTTGGCAGGTGATAAGAGAACCAATAAAATGAAACCGCCGCATCCAATCGCGTATAACATCACGCCCAAATGAGCTACTTCATCTGGTGTGAGGATTTTATCAACTAGTGTTCTGTCGTCACTTCTCTTCTTGCTGTCGATGCCTTTAATGAAATCGTAATATGAATTGACTAAGTTGCCCGCTCCGTGTACGCTGAATGCAGTGAGGCAGGTCACAACGAATGTGATCACGTCGAAGTTGCCGGTGACTTTGTGCGCCAAAGCACAGCCAAGACACACGGGTATTAAGGAAGCACTGAATGACCACGGTCGGACTGCTGTGAGGTACGATGACAAACGAAATTGACTGCCTTTAGTTTCGGTTTGCGCCTCGCAATTGGGCGCGGTTTTTGTTGACATGTATTTTGCATGGTTATTCTCGAGCGTGGAAGAAATGTTTTCGGTGTGCGAATGTTGGGTCTGGTCCCTGATTAAATTCTCGGTGTTTAATGCCATCAGGAAAAAATTTTCATTATTCAAATCTAAAAGCGAAAAAAAAGAAAATTTTATTGAAAATTATGAAAATGGTAAAAACGAATGAATGGGGGGAAAAGGGAAAATAAATAACAAAATAAATAAGTAAATAAAACAAATAAAATAAAAAAGTTGCACGAATGGATCCTCCTGCATTTTCATTACGACCTACAATCGACCGAAAAGAAATAAAATATTACTCACCGCTAGAAAAAGAAATAATTTATAAATAATCTTCTCTTTACGCTACATAGCCTACTTTTTACCTGACGTCATAACTGCGAAATTTACAATTTTATGTTCCGCATAAAGATGTTTTAACGATTTTTTTTATTACTATTTAATTATTTAAATTATAACTAAATAAAATTTTAAAAGAATTTAAATTTTTTTCCGTCATTTCAATTATTTTTTAGCTGTTCGGAGCAGCCAACACATTTTTGTGGTAACCGATTTCCGGTTCCGTATCCCGCGACCCGAAGTATTTTTTTAATCTCGTGTTTGTGATTTTGTTTACGTTAGATTTCCTACAATCGATGATGGTGGCTGGGTAGGAAGTTGAAGATTAGAAATAATGAGGCGAGATTTTTACTCATATGTTTGCAAACATAAAACATATTTCACAATGAAGAATTATATTGCAAAATCAGTCTCAGCATGAATACATTAATGGCCCAGATTGTCTCGGGTCTGAAGAGCAAGAACGAGGAGACCCGGGTCAAAGCAGCGAGAGATTTGTACCATTATGTCACGACTGAGTTGCGAGAAATATCGGTCGAGGATCTCACCGTTTTCATTGACGATTTCAATCATCACATCTTCGAAATGGTTTCTAGTGCTGATGTCAATGAAAAGAAAGGAGGACTTTTGGCTATTAGTACGCTATATGCTAATATATTTTGAATATTTTGAAAATTCTAAAATTGTTTTGCTTACAGTTAGCCTTATTGGTGTTGATGTCGGAAACACGAGCACCAAGATTAGCAGATTCGCAAATTACCTTCGGAATTTATTACCCAGCAGTGATACTGGAGTGATGGAACTAGCAGCTAAAGCTGTGGGTCGTTTGGCACTCGCAAGTGTGACTTACACGGCAGAATATGTGGAATTTGAAGTGAAACGAGCATTTGAATGGTTAACTGGTGATAGAATTGAAGGAAGGAGACAGGCAGCTGTAGGAAATTCATAATTACGACTTAATTAATGTTTATTGAGTACTTTCTCTTTTAAATTTTATAGGTTTTAGTTTTACGGGAACTTGCAGTATGCACACCGACATTTTTCTTCCAACAAGAGCAACAATTTTTTGATTGTATTTTTAACGGCGTACGAGATCCTAAGGTTCGGTTTTTCTTTATCTGAATATTGTGCAAGTGATTCGAAATATTTTGCATTTTAGCCTTCGATTAGGGAAGGTGCAGTTGCGGCTGTCAGAGCTGCTCTCGTGTTAACAGCTCAGAGGGAATCGAAAGAAACGCAAAAACCCATGTGGTATAAAGTAAGAACAGTAATTTTAATTAATGATAATTTTTATCAATAAATTCGAAACAATTTGTTAATAGCTGTGCTACGACGAAGCTGAGCAAGGATTTGAAGATATCACGCCGCGAGAAAAAGGCGTTAACAGGGATGATCGAATTCATGGCTCACTTATACTCATTAACGAGTTATTAAGATGTAGCAGTGCTGAAGGAGAGGTACCGAATTTACTCGGAAAATAAACATTAAAAAGTTTTAATTAATCTTTTTTTTTATTTTTAAAAAATATAAATTTTAGCGATTGAGACAAGAATTGCACGAAACTGCACAACAACAACAAAACCATGACCAAAGCTATAAAGAATTGGTTTATCACAGTCGTTTAAAACCACCAGTTCTTTTTTCGTTGAACTTTCAACATTTGCATCAAAAAGGAACTTCGAATCAACTTCTAACCACAACTTTATTTGCAAGCCTGCAACAAAGTCCGAAATTACCAGTTTGTGAAAGTAATACGTGCAAGGAGCTCATGAATGAGAATTTTGATCAGGTAATTATATTGCTTATTACTTTAAATAAACACTATAATTATTTACATGTATCCTAAGATATGCGAACAAGTGCTGAAGCAAAGAAACACTCGAAGTGTGTTCGTTCAACAAACATTATTAGCAGTTCTTCCACGACTAGCATCCTTTCAAACGCAGAAATTTGTTAAGGGGTATCTAAGCGAAACTATGTCCTATTTGTTAGGTTGTTTGCGGCGAGATAGAGAACGGTTTAATGCTTTTACCGCTGTTGGTCTTCTCGCTGTTGCTGTTGGGCCCGACGTTAAAGAGTACTTGCCTAAAATTATGGAACTTATTAAAGTTTCATTGCCGTCGAAAGAGACGCCTTCAAAGTATAATTTTTATTTTTATTTAGGAATTATTTCAATTATTTCTGGTGTCAATTTTTAGAAAGAAGACTCCTGTTGTAGATCCTTCTGTCTACTCTTGTATTAGTTTGTTGGCTAAAGCCGTTGGTTTAGACGTGAAAGAGGATATTAGAAATTTATTAGATAGTATGCTTGCGGTTGGTCTTAGGTAAATATCAGTATTGAGTTTGTTAACTGATTTGCAATTTAAAATTTTTTTTCCAGTCCTGCTTTGACAGCATCACTGCGTGATTTGGCAACGGAAATACCTCTATTAAAAAAAGATATACAGGATGGATTACTTCAAATGTTATCGTTTATTATCATGCATAAACCGCTATGTCATCCGGGAAAGCCGAAAAATAATTCTCCTATTCCATTAACTGGTAAAACTTAATTTACAAATGTTCAAAATGTATTTAAAAATGTTCTCTTAGCAAATTTTGCAAGTTTAACCGAAGTTACCGATGTGACCAGCATCACTTTGGCTTTAAGGACTTTAGGCAGTTTTGATTTTAATGGGCATTCCCTAATGCCATTCGTGTCCCATTGTGCGGAATATTTTTTAAACCATGAGCATAAAGAAATCCGAATGGAATCTGTTCGAACGTGTTGCCGATTGCTGTCCCCGGTTTTACAAGTATGTAGACATTGAGGCAAATGTGTTTTTCCAGTCTGTTTTAATGGCATCGTTTTATAGGGACGTTACAGTCCGAAATCGGCACAAATTATTTGTGACGTTTTGTCGAAATTGTTGATTGTTGGCATCACAGATACGGATCCAGATATTCGGTTCTGTGTTTTAGCATCTCTAGACGACCGGTTTGATACCCACTTGGCTCAGGCAGAAAATCTGAGTTCTCTGTTTGTGGCTTTAAACGATGAAGTATTTGAAATACGCGAAGTTGCTATCGGAACGATTGGCAGGCTGAGTCGACTCAATCCAGCTTACGTGATGCCGCCACTTCGAAAAACACTTATTCAAATTTTAACAGAGTTAGAAAATAGTGGTTTGGGCAGAAATAAGGAGCAAAGCGCTCGTATGCTGCGTCATTTGGTGGCTAACGCACCGAGACTTATTCGACCATACATGGAACCTATTTTAAAGGTTTTGATACCGAAGCTGAAAGATACAGAACCTAATCCCGGTGTTGTGATTAGTGTTCTTGCTGCAATTGGAGAACTAGCACAAGTAAATTCGGATTGTTTTTAAAATTTTGAATATGATTACCGTTATCTTCTTACAGGTTAGTAGTATTGAAATGCGCAAGTGGATAGATGATTTGCTGCCGATTATTATGGACATGTTGCAAGATTCGTCGTCAGTTACAAAACGAGAGGTACTTTTTGGAGCTGGGTCTGTAGGAAATAGGTAATTTAATCGCGTTTGTTTTATTAGATTGCGCTTTGGACGTTGGGTCAGTTGGTAGAGAGTACAAGCTACGTTGTTGAGCCTTACACAAAGTATCCGCAACTTTTGGAAGTGCTGTTAACTTTTTTGAAAATGGAGCAATCGACCAGCATTCGCCGTGAAGCAATTCGAGTTTTGGGGTTGATTGGAGCCCTAGATCCATATCGTCATAAAATGAATGTGGGCACGATTAACCATTCAGGAGATTCTGGAGTAGTAATTAGCATGACTGACTCGAAAGCTGAGGCTGACATGAATCAAGGTACACTAATTTTAAATTGTAGTGGAAAACTGATTAATTAATTTTAAAAAAAATCAGAGTTAACGACTAGCGAGATGTTAGTAAACATGCCATCGAGTTCCTTAGAAGAATTTTATCCAGCCGTAGCTATAGCGATGCTTATGCGCATCATTCGCGATCCGACTTTGGCTCAGCATCACACGATGGTAGTCCAAGCGGTCACGTTTCTTTTTAAGGGTCTAGGTATAAAGTGCGTTCCGTACTTGCAACAAGTGATGCCGTCTTTTCTAAACGTTATTCGTACTTCGGACAACAATTTTCGAGAAGTATAATCAATTGTAACTGTTGATGAGTAAAAACTAACTGCGTTTTGGGTTTAGTTTTTATTTCAGCAATTAGGTGTTTTGATTTATATAGTTAAGCAACACATTAGGAACTATTTAGGAGATATTTTTGGTATTATCAAGGTAAGTAAAAATTAATTTTTTAGTTGGTCAAGTGAGCGGAATTAATGATAACTTTATTAAAGGACTATTGGACAGTGAACAATCCATTGCAAAATACAATCATTTTGTTAGTAGAACAAATCGCCATTGCTCTTGGGGCAGAATTCAAAATCTACGTGCCTCGTCTGATTCCACAGATTCTTAAAGTTTTCATGTACGATAACAGTACAAATAGGACTGTAACGTTAAAGGTAAAACTTTATTGTTATTATTTAGAAAATTTGATATTAAAACTGATTTATTTTGTGCATTAGCTTTTACTGGCCTTGCAGAAATTTGGATCTAATCTTGACGATTACCTTCATTTAATTTTACCACCAATTGTTCGTCTTTTCGATTCTCAAGAGGTTCCAATTGCAGTTAGAAGGTGCAGTTTGCAATTAACTAAACTGTTGGCACAGGGAAATATATTGATTTACTTTATTTTATGTTAGATGTGCATTGGAAACCGTTGATCATTTGACAGAATCTTTGGATTTCACGGATTACGCTTCCAGAATAATTCATCCTTTAGTACGAACTTTAGATAGTACTCCTGAATTGCGCCAAGTTGCAATGGAGACATTGACTGCCTTAGTTGTTCAACTTGGGAAAAAGTACGAAATCTTTGTACCGATGGTACACAAGGTGCTGGCTAAACATCGTATTAATCACGAATTGTATGATGTTTTAACGTGCCGAATATTTCGCGTAAGAATAATTCATTTAAAATTAATAAATTAATTGACTCCATTGTTTTACATTTTAAATATTAGAGCTCGACAACTTCAGTGGAAGAAGATGATCCACTGTTGTCACCTAATCGGTACACCCGTCCTAAATCGAGGGAGCATGAAAACACCGTTGGTATTTCTGATACTCCAACCATAAAAAAGCTGCACGTAATTGCAGTGAATTTGCAAAGAGTAAGTATTTTATTTTCTGTATTAGATTGTTTTAATCATTTTAATCAACTTTAACAGGCGTGGACAGCAACTAGACGAGTGTCGAAAGATGATTGGCTCGAATGGCTTCGTCGACTTAGCATTGAACTGCTCAAGGAGTCGCCCTCTCCAGCTCTGCGGTCTTGTTGGGCTTTAGCACAAACCTACAGTCAATTGCCAAAAGATCTTTTTAACGCCGCATTCGTGTCATGTTGGACCGAATTAAATGAACAACAACAGGATGAGTTGATCCAAAGTTTGGAACAAGCGCTTCTGGCTCAAGATATTCCAGAAATTACCCAAACACTGTTAAACTTGGCCGAGTTTATGGAACATTGCGACAAAGGTCCACTACCCCTGGATCTCATTCATTTGGGTGAACGGGCCATGAAATGTCGTGCCTACGCTAAGGCGTTGCATTACAAAGAGGATGAATTTCATAAAGGACCCACAACGGAGGTTTTAGAGGCTCTTATTAGTATTAACAACAAACTTCAGCAACCCGAGGCTGCCATGGGAGTTCTGGAATATGCCATGAAAAATCATGGGCATGATTTAGTAAGAATGAAATGAATAAATGCTCGAATGAGAATAACTGAACTTGTGATTTTTATTTTTTTAAATTATAGAAAATACAGGAGCGATGGTATGAAAAACTCCATGATTGGGAATCGGCTCTGCAAGCATATCAACAGAAATTGGAGCAGAATCCGGATGATATGGAATTATTGTTGGGCCAAATGAGATGTTTAGAAGCGCTTGGGGAATGGTACGTGTAAAATTAATTTGAATTTTTTATATTTTTTTTATATTTATGGTGTATTTTAGGGGACATTTACATCAACTTGTTAACGAAAAATCGGCTAGTGTCGACCTTGACATGAAAAAAAGAATGGCTAGAATGGCATGTGCTGCAGCTTGGGGATTAGGTATTTTTAATTGTCTTTCAAAAGTTACCGAAGTAAAACTAAAACTCAATTTACTTGTTCAGAGCAATGGGATAGTGTACGCGAGTACTCGAATCTAATCCCACTGGAGACGCAAGATGGCGCCTTCTACGGAGCTGTTCTTGCTATTAATGCGAACGATTTTCATTCTGCTCAAAACTACATCGATAAGGCTAGAGACCTTCTGGACACTGAACTTACGGCTATGATCGGGGAGAGTTATCAGAGAGCTTATGGAGTAATGAGTTATAAGTATTATTGTTGCAATTATTTCTAAAAAAAATTAATTCATTAGGCAATGGTAATAGTCCAAATGCTGTCAGAACTGGAAGAAGTAATTCAATATAAATTGGTTCCTGAAAGACGAGATGCTATCCAACAAATGTGGTGGGCGAGATTAAAAGTGAGAATTTTTAAAAAGATGATTGTATGTTGGACGTTAAATGCAATATTGTTCCGTGTAGGGATGCCAACGTGTCGTCGAAGACTGGCAAAAAATTATTCACGTTCATTCTCTGGTAGTAAAGCCGCACGAAGATATGAGAACGTGGTTAAAATATGCCAGTTTATGTCGTAAAAATAATCGACTGGTAATTAACTTAGAAAAGTTCAGTATTCTATTAAGCTAACTTGGTTATCTTTATCAGATGTTATCCCACAAAACGCTCGTGATGTTGCTGAAAACGGATCCATCCATTCATCCGCATGAGCCATTACCTACGCTTCATTCGCACGTGACTTTTGCTTATACAAAACACATGTGGAAGAGTAATCAAAAGGAGGAAGCATTTAGTCAGCTACTCCACTTTGTTCAAGCTTCACTACACCCGCAAGCAATTCAATTATCTACTGGTGAAGATTCCGATCAACAAAAAGATACAAATAAACTCCTTGCAAAGTAATTATTTTAGTTTGAATGAGTTTGTGTAGGTACTTAATTGAAATTTATTACGCAGATGCTACTTGAAGCTTGGTCAATGGCACGAGAGCTTGCACAGTATAAATGAAGCATCGATACCACAAATTCTTCAATGGTTTTCAGCTGCAACTGAAAGAGATAGTAATTGGTATAAGGTACAAACATTTTGGTGTACTCAAGACGCAGTCACAACACTAACTAAGTAATTAATTTTAAAAATATTTTTAAGGCTTGGCATGCTTTAGCGTGTGTAAACTTCGAAGCTGTTTTGTTTTACAAACACGCGGCTCAGCAAAACGTTCCGACCAGCCCAGTGGGCGCTCCGCATTCTCCTGGAGATAAGACTTATGCACCGGATTCTCCCAATGGCAACATTCGATCGAGCCTTCTCTTAGCTTACACGGTTCCAGCTATTCAAGGGTTTTTCCGGTCGATATCTCTATCTCAAGGAAACTCTCTTCAAGATACATTACGACTTCTTACGCTTTGGTTTGACTATGGGCAATGGCCAGAGGTTTATGAAGCGCTCGTTGAAGGGATTCGGGTGATTCAAATGGATACATGGTTACAAGTAAATATATATACATTTCTAGAATTAAAAAAAATATATACTCGCGTCTAATAATACCATTATTTAGGTAATACCTCAGTTGATAGCACGAATTGATACACCGCGCCAATTGGTTGGACGACTAATTCATCAGTTGTTAATGGATATTGGAAAACAACATCCTCAAGTATGTTCTATTAATTTAATTTTTTTTTAAGTTGCGATTTATTAATGTTTGAATATTTTTATAAACATAGGCTTTGATTTATCCACTCACTGTTGCTTTCAAATCGGCTTCGCTCGCACGTAACAATGCAGCAAAAAAAATATTGAAAAGTATGTGCGAACACAGCAACACATTGGTTCAGCAAGCGCGTATGGTGAGCGATGAGCTCATTCGAGTTGCCATTTTGTGGCACGAATTATGGCACGAAGGTTTAGAAGAAGCTTCCAGACTTTACTTTGGTGAACGTAATACCAATGGGATGTTCGCAACGTTGGAACCTCTGCACGACATGATGGAAAGAGGCCCGCAGACACTGAAAGAAACGTCTTTTAATCAGGCTTACGGGAGAGATTTGATGGAAGCTCAGGAATGGTGTCGAAAGTTTCAACGTACAGGAAACGTTAAAGATTTAACCCAAGCGTGGGATTTGTATTATCACGTCTTTCGTCGCATTTCTAAGCAATTGCCTCAAGTAATTGTTTTTGGACAACGCGTCCGGCATTCTTTAATTATTTTTATCAAATTGTAGTTGACTTCGCTGGAATTGCAATATGTTTCTCCAAAATTACTTATGTGTCATGATTTGGAGTTGGCAGTTCCTGGGAGTTACAATCCACATCAACCAATTATTCGAATCCGTCTCGTTCAAAGCTCGTTGCAAGTGATCACTTCTAAACAACGCCCTAGAAAACTTTGTATTAAAGGTGACCTGCCAATCAATTAAAAAGTCACAGAACTAATAATTTTTTTCTTTCTTTAACACGCAGGAAGTAACGGGAAAGATTTCATGTTTCTGTTAAAAGGGCACGAGGATTTGCGTCAAGACGAGAGGGTCATGCAGTTGTTTGGTTTAGTAAATACGTTGCTCATAAATGATCCAGAGACATTCCGACGTAACCTTACGTGAGTTAATACATTTTAAAACATTTATCATACATCTAGCTAACAGTACTGGTTTTGGTAGGATTCAACGGTACGCTGTGATTCCATTGTCTACGAACAGTGGACTGATTGGATGGGTTCCACATTGTGATACATTGCATACCCTCATTCGGGATTACCGTGAAAAGAAAAAAATTCTACTCAACATCGAACATCGAATTATGTTGAGGGTAAATAGTTTTTGTTTAGGTAAGTGTCATTAAACATCTGATTTTATCCTCCATTATTCAGATGGCGCCAGATTATGATCACTTAACACAAATGCAGAAAGTGGAAGTTTTTGAACATGCGCTGGAGCATACAAACGGTGACGATCTGGCTAAATTGCTTTGGCTGAAAAGCCCGAGTTCAGAGGTCTGCATACTGTGCACAATTAAATTTTAACGATAATGATAAATTGGATGTTTAGATATGGTTTGATCGACGTACTAATTACACCCGGTCTCTGGCAGTAATGTCAATGGTTGGATACATTCTGGGCTTGGGAGACAGGTAACAACATTTACTTAAAACTCGTTAAAAGTCGAGAATTGACAAAACTGGTATTTGCAGGCACCCGTCGAATCTTATGTTGGATAGGTTGAGTGGTAAAATTCTCCACATAGATTTCGGCGACTGTTTTGAAGTTGCCATGACCCGGGAAAAATTTCCGGAGAAAATACCGTTTCGTTTAACTCGTATGCTTATAAATGCCATGGAGGTAAAGAAATAAAATGAAATCGACGAACTAATTTTTTAAATAATTGATCAATAATATTTCAGGTGACTGGAATGGAAGGCACGTACAGGATGACGTGCGAAAGTGTAATGAATGTACTTCGTGTTAACAAAGACAGCTTAATGGCTGTGTTAGAAGCATTTGTCTACGACCCTTTACTCAATTGGAGACTAATTGATAGTATTAAGCAAAATGTTACATTTATAACAAATATTTTTACCTGTTTGCTTCTTTATTTTCAGCAACACCAAAAGTAAAGCGTTCTACAACTAGAACAGATTCAATTTCTTCATCTAGTCACGAACCAGGCGGTAAAATAAGAGTTAAACATTATCTTGACCTTCCTATCGTCACTTCTTTTTATTATTAAATAGGTGATATATTACCATCTGTTGACTTAAATGTTCAGTCGGCAGTAACAAAGTCGAGCATTCATCCAGAATCCATTATAAATTATGGGGGTGAGTTGATTGGCATTAATGTGTTAATTAAAACATTTTTTTTTACATCTCATTTTATTTTTTCAGCTGGCGATGCAAATCAGCCTGAAGTGAATAAAAAAGCATTACAGATCATCAAAAGAGTGCGTGAGAAGCTAACTGGTATGTTTAGGTTTAGTTGTAAAGTTTTAAGACAATTTAAGTTGACATTGTGATGCGTTAGGACGAGACTTCTCGCACGACGAAACGCTCGACATCCCCAATCAGGTGGATCTATTAATTAAACAAGCAACTTCACACGAAAATCTTTGTCAGTGTTACATAGGTTGGTGTCCATTTTGGTAATCTTTACAATTTGTCATTCGCTATAATTTGATTTTGGGAACTTTTAATTGAATGTTGATTCTACATGAACTCTTAAAAGAACTTGAACGGTTTTCTTACCGCTCAAAGTGCTTTGTAAATAAAATAAAATAAAAAAGAACTGCGACTGAATAAACGAAAAATTCAAGAAACATTTCGGTTTGATATGCTTATTAAGCGGTTTATTTAAAAACGATTATTTCAAACAGTTTCAGCAAAAGGGAAAAGAATTCATTTTTTTTTGCATACAAAATGTTATAAAAATTACAGACTGACTTGGTTTGAAGTTTATTATGTATATAATCTGTCCTTTGGCAATTAGTCAAGAAGAAAACAAATGTATACCACAAACAAAATATGTAAAAAATATTACAATTCACAAAAAAAAATGGCGCATGCCTGATACAAATAAGCAGTTAAACAAAAAATCTGAAATGTAAAAGAAAAGAAAAATGTACAAATTTATACTTCCGTGCTGTCCTCCGTAACTCCATAAGTCGCTAATAGATAGCTATAAGCTTTCTGTACATCCCAGTCGCAATTGACCAGCGTCTGTTTGCAATTACTGTCGCAGGACAATTCGTTCCTGAGAAGCGTTTGCAGTTTCATATATTTAATGGCTTTGTGTACGTCCCAATCTGTTTCATTAAGAGTGGCTACACATTCTTCAGGAGTTACCTGTAAGGCCTTTGGCAAAAGAAAATGTTTGTAATTATAAATTGCGTGTGTTGATTGGATCAGTTAAATATCGAACATAAATTAATAGAAGCTAGTCCTAATAACTTTGTCACTACCGGAATTTTTCCTGCAAGAACTTTCTGTAAGATTCGCACTTCATCAGCATCTGTGCCTCTGGCCCGACCTTGTGTCCTGAACACCAAATTAACGAAAATCCATCTTTCAAACTCATTTCTTAACATTTTGTTTATATGCATATACAAATCGTAGTTAAATTTAACAGAAATTAAAGGAAAACCTTACCAGGAAAACAAACGTACGGAAATGCATCGTGGAATTCAAATTTTGTGCCAACAAGCTGAACTAGTGACGCAAACAATTCACATAGACCAGCAGCAAGATATTGAAAATGTAATTTCTAGATACGGAACGATTTCAAGTCCGTGTGCTTTCCTCGTGGTACAAAATTGAGACAATTGTATGTACCGCGGTAAGAAGAACAGAAATAGGAAGTTAGATCAATTCAAAGAAATTGAATCGAATGAAAAGAAGCGTATCTCTAGCATGCAATAACATTAAGCAAGGTATTTCAGCCATATTTTCAATTACCGTTTTGTATTTGGGCGATCACATGCAAAATCGAGAAGATCCTCGCAACTAACATGATGATCCACTGGAGGCATAGGCGCCTCTTCTTCAGGGATATCATCCAAACTATCCATATCCGCCTGGATTTGGTTGTCAAATGAATCATCCAGACTCGATTGCGATCTGTGTTGTTTTAAGTAGTGGTTTGAGTTAAGCATAAATTTAACACTTTAAAAAGTGAATCAAGTGAAGAGATTCAAATGCAAAACTGAATCATGCGTGGGAGTTGTTAGTAATTAAGAATCGGAGAGACAATAAGCTGCAGCTTACCGAGGCGGTTTTAGTGGTGCTGGGGGTATTTTCACCGAAGTGGTGACGCTTCCATTTTTGACCACATCCGATTTGGGACTAGAATGGATAATTATGGGTGTTGTTGAGTTTGGCGAATCGACGGCGTCGGAGCCTGGCTCCGACACGTCGTCCGTGTTTCCATTCGTTTGGACTAGTAAAGAGAAAAATTAAATTAAGGTAAGAGAAATTACGGTTTATCTCGCAAAAATCTTCGTACCTGGTTCGAGATCACCACAAGTGAGCGACGGTTTGACCAAAGGTCGCGTTGTGCTTCCAGGTATGATGAGTGGGTGCTTTCTTTGCCTGGGTTTGTGTTGTTGCATTGGTTTTGTCCGGTCTCTTGGCGGGAGTGGTAAAGGGTTTTGATCGCTGCTGTGCTCCGAGTCCCCTTCATCACCGGTCGATATACTTCCTCCGTTTTCGTGCGGCGGTGTTGTTGTGTCTTCGCCTTCACGGTGAGTGGTGGCATCACTCGTTTCATTAACAGTCACTTGAGTGGCGACAGGCTTTGGACTGACAGCTGGTGGTGATCTTGCTGATTCGGTAACATTGTTTTGTACAGGAGGTGCGGGCGGAATGCCCAAAGTGTTACGCGGGTGCAAATGTATGCGAGATTCGGATGTAAATCGAAAGACATTTTGTCCATCTTGACCAAACGAATTTCTTCCATCTTGACCGACTGAATTCCTTCCTGGGGTTCCGTGTTTGTTTCCTCTCACCTTCGGTCTCACTGTTAACCCACTGCGCAACATCCTCAGTGGATTCGTATCTCCGTCTTCAGCGACCTCCGCTTGCCCCTTTTCGACCAGAGCGTTATAGGCGTCTTTGGCTTCTTCGGTCAGACTCTCTTGGATATCGGCGATCGATTCAGTTTCTTCGGTGAAGTTTCTTCTTTCATTCTTTGGGCTTCGTGTTGTGGGAAGCCGAAATGAAAATTTTCTTTTAGTCGGCGATGATGGTGTTCGAGGACTTTCCTGCGCGAGATCCGGATCGGGTTTATTAACCAATTCCAGCATGCTCTTTGACGCCATCTCGTTTGCCATGGCGATTGCCGAGTCCAATGTCCTTTGGTCCGAAGCCGAAATGGGCTTCACTGTCGCTTGTTTTTTTTTCGAACCACTTTCTTTACTCTATAAAATTTGTTAATTATTTATTAGCATTTCACCATTCGCTGATGAATTTTTTTTTATACCTTTGCTGCCATCTCCCGTATCTCATTCCGTACGTTATTTGACTCGTCTTTAGTAGTTTCCTCCAATTCCTCATCCTTATTGCCGAGTGCCTTGAAAACTTCATCCATTAGCGACGGACCGAAATCCAAACAACGTTGAAAAAACGTCTGCAAACAAAAAGATAGTTTTTATTTCACGCTTATCGTCGTTAGAGTAAATAAATCTTAATCAGTCGAGGCATTGACTCTGATTTACCTCGAATCGAGGGCTCTCCACTTGGTTTTCATCGTCGCTTATCTCGTGATATTCGTGATCTGCAATCTGTTTAGCCACATAATTATCGTCAATAGCAATTTTCTTATCGCTACTTGAATCGGACCACGTATCTGTGAAGAGCAGTTGTCATTTCAGTAACCATTAGTATCTAACCATTAATTTTTACCTATTGCAGGCCCACCTTTACCCAGTTCCCCGCCTTTAATCAGTAATGGAGCCCTATCGGAAACGTCAGAAGGTGCTCGGTTTAAAGACGATGTACTCTGATCGCCATCCTCATGGGGTTTATCTGTTAAAAATAAAAATAAATTTAATTTAACTCGATTATTAATTTCAGGGCCAATATTTAGGAAACTGGTTAGAAATTATGAAAAATTAAAAACAATAAACTAAATCCGGCCCTGATTAATTTCATTTCCGTACAAGGAGTGACTATTTGCTTAGGCAAAAGATGGTATTTGTCACCCAGGCATGATATATCCCCGAAAAACGCTCCGTCCAAACCCACATGACCAGTGTGCCGAAAATCTGCCTGTGGTCGACTGATCATTTCGGCGCGCAGTCGCCTTTTGCTGGAATACACTCCAGACTTGCTATCTGCAAAAACAAAAAAAAATTTTCCCTCCATTTTCATTGCGATGTATTAAAACGACCAAAACTAACCAGATCTAGTAAAAGATGGCTTCATGGATGGTATATTAGTCCCCAAATATGCAACTGTGTGCGCTGGATTAAATAAACCAGTTTTGCAGTTCGTAAGAGCTCCTTTCCAGACGTTAACACTGTCAGCTAAAGGTCTGAAATATGATAAAAATACAAACTAAGGATATGGGCCGCACCTATAGACGGAAATGCCAGGCCCTTACTTTTTATCGAGAACTGTTATGACGTCGCTGACTTTATATTGCAATTGCTCCCGCTTTGATTTGGGACTGCTGGATGCGTCTTCGGTGTAGTCTTTGATACACTGCACTTGCTCGGGTTTGCACTGTCAATGCGAATTTAATCAATCATTAATGTTAGTTGCTTGCATTTCCTTTCTGTACTCAGGATGTGCTGTTTCCTTGTTGTGAGGTAGGGACGTTTGACAGGAAAAGTGTGACATTTGTTACTTGTTGATTCAGCGCGATATGTTTTTTATACCAAACATGGTAATGTGTTTTCACTTACCTCTGGTAAAATAGCAGAAATGTCAGAGAACTTAGGCCTCTTGTTAGGATCGTGCTGCCAACATTTTAACATCAAAATATAGTATTCTTTAGGACAGCATTCTGGTTGCTCTAATCTTTGGAAGTTGGGTTCATCAATCGCTTCTAAAATCTGTAAACAAAAATACGGGTCATTTAATGAGTGAACTAAAGAAACAAAGAGAATCTTTGCCATACTTGTTGTCCAGTTAAAGCTGCCCATGGTTGGAAACCGTAGCTAAACATTTCCCATAGCGTAACCCCATAAGCCCATACATCACTAGCTGAAGTGAATCGAAGGTAGTTGATGCACTCGGGTGCACACCTAAAAATGAGTTCACCCAATCGTGAAACAAAACACTTCATTATTAGCACAAATCAACGTACCATGCAATTGGAAGCTTGAGATTAACGTTGAAATTAGTTTGATAATAATCTTTTCCTACGCCTAAAGCTCGGGATAATCCGAAATCACTTATTTTAATCTGTCAATTATAAAGAAAAAAATATTAATTTAATGCTCCCGTTGGTAGGTAAAGGTTGAATTACTTTGTTTTTAGAAAATACGAGAATATTTCTAGCTGCTAAATCTCTATGAATGAGTCGTTTACTCTCTAGATATTGCATCCCATCGCAGATTTGGAAAGCAAAATCACACAGAGATAAAATAGGAAAACTTGGCCTTAAAGCCGGTTCCTTCAGACACTCCAGAAGAGACCTGAGAGGTGCCAGTTCAGTAACCTGAGAGGAAAATGAAAGGCGAAACAAAGATGTCATTTACTCATTTCCTGATTCATGTAGGGGATTGTATTTTGATACTAACCAACATAAGAGCACTAGTTTCCAAGACAACACCGTAGAGCCGAACAACATGCTCATGATCCACAGTGTGCATAATTGCCGCTTCTTTCAGAAACTCCATCGAGTTATTTTGCATCCGCTCTTTGCTCAATTTCTTAATTGCTACTTGAATCTGAAGTGAAACAACGGCGTTACAACGATAAATAGAACGGCGATCTTGCAGAATTTCAATTCCCAGTTAACTTATGCGCATTTGAATGCAAAGAATTCACTTTTGAATTCATAAGCAACTAAAAGTTGAGTCCGCAAAACCGTTTTGATCAAATGATCATTATTTTACCCTGTCACCATCCTCATTTGTCCAAACACCCTGTTGTACAACCCCGAATTCACCAACTCCCAGCTCCTTATTAATTGTGATGTTTTCACTAGAGATGATATGTTTACTGGGCACCTTGACCATACCTCTTTCTTGCACTGGATCAGATATGACCAAAGATGCCCTTACAATTTCCTCTCTCTTTGGTAAAATCATCTGCAAATGTAAATGACACTCGATTAATATTGAATTGCAATGAAATTTGCAAATGTTTTTTATTTATGTTTGACCTCCGAATTTATAAACAAGTCTACGAATTAAGCCGCTGCTTGTCTTAAATGTCAAGATACTTATCTCCATCAAAAACAAGGTTACATATTTATACTTTATCCACAAAAACAGCACTTGTCAGTTGATGATGATGCGAGAAACTAAAGCCGGGTTAAAGCTCAAAACTCAAGATATCCTTTCATACACAATATACAAGTAGCTAAACGAAAACAAACTGATAACTGGAAGGCCAGATTTACGAGTGTACATGTTTTGCGTGCAAAACAGAAACCTCTTTACTTCTCCTAAATCAATTTAAACTAAAAGCAAATATTTAGCTCCCGACTGAGACAGCAATCTCAATTTCAATTTCAAGTTTATTTCCCTTTGCATCTCCACCCTGCCCAGGGGAATTCCTCATTTTGTTTATGTCTGAAAGGTTGTCAAAGTGTGGCCTGTTAAATACCACTAAGATATTGAAGAAAACCTTTTATCATGCAGTACAAAATGGTGCCCTTGAAAGGTTAAACCCACACATTGGGTGCCTTTTTTTTAAATTTTACATTTTGGCTCATTACCAAGATAGAAAAAGTTTATGTTGCAACGCACATAAAGTGTGTCTTTTCCTGATTGAGAAAATTAATATCCTCAAACTAAGAAAAGAAAAAATGATGAACACTTGTGTTATTATATTAGTTTTCAGAGCAGATGTTGGGTTAATTACAAACAGATCCAATTATAACATAAAATGAGTTCAAACTTCTCTAAAGTTCAACTGATTTCAATTATTGATGAAAGAAAAATAAGTTGACAGGTGAAAAAATACGTAACAGCTGAAAAGGGCGTTTAAATCTGCTCAAGGTTTGCCCTTCGGTCATTGAAAAAACAGTTTAAAATTAATTTTTATTTTTATTTTTATTTTTACAAAAAAAAAAGAAGAAAAAAAATTGAAAAGTCTATTTTAACGGGAAAGTGTCGCGAATGAATCATACCGTACAAAGGGGTGGGGGAAGTGAGAAATGACAAATTAAATTTAAAATAATTTGTCCGTGTTTAGTGTTTTACCTGTTTGATCCTGCGAAGATATGTTTGTGGATAGTATTTATGGAAATATTTTTTCAGCCGTCTCATCTCTGGTTTACTCATGCCAACTTGAGCGAGGTCTTCGTCCTCCACGTATTTGATTTGCGCCACAGTGTTCACTCTCAGATCATTTTTCAACGTTCCATAATACGGTTGCAATTCTGCCTCAACTAGGAATTCGTACAAACCTGGTCCCCTGCCCATGGCACCCATGGTTTCCTCCTGAAATGAAAATAAAAATGGTTGCCTTTTTTCTTTTCTTTTTTAACTGCACCACTAATTTAATAAATGAGTCATGAAACGGTATTTACGAATGGGGAATTTTAATTTGAAAAAGAAAATCAACCTTCTAATGGTCTAGTTTTTATACTCGTTTAAAAAGGTAAAAGCATCATAATGAATAAATGATTTCCAAGTCCGCCACTTTTGATTAAAAACAAGAGAGATGATTCATTTGAGCAGACACAGGCATCGAGCCAAAAGCACAACACCCACTTATTTTTATATACTGTAATTTGGCCCGGATTAACTACAAGTAAAGCTCATCCTTTTTCAGACAGGTGCAAAGATGAAAAAGAAACACACCTGCCCATTAAAACATCTGCATGTTTACACTCACAATATCCCAACTCTAGTAAAAATAAGAGAAGCAAAAATTAAATATTTATTCCAATTTAATTAAAAATGAAAAGCATAAAAAGGTTTTATGGGGAAAATAATGTTTTACCTTTTTTTGATTAACAAATTTGATAATCGACTTCATGTAGAGAGTAATAGAGTTGGGCGAGATAGGAGGGCAGCAGGTTCAACGTTCAAATAGGTTTCAATACAAACAAATAACACTTCCGGGGACTTATATATCAACATCTGGAGATTGGGCGTGAAAAACTCAGTCAGCTGTATAATATGCTTTGAAAATAAGGAAGAGTAGTTGAACGAAAAATACTCAGCTTCCCAATCATCGCCATCTCTGAATGGGAACAGACTCATTGGACGGACTACAGGGAAGGGAAGATGAAAGGGAAGGAGTTGGACACTCAATATCAAATTCGCAACCTCCCCTCCCCCCTGTAAAGAGTGAACTGTACACCGTGGTGTAAACTGATCATGTTTGAATGACCCACCCCCCGCCGAAAAAAATATATAAACAAAATATTCCCCCAACTTGAAATACAAGTTTTGAATTTTCAAGGGAGTAATTCAATATCTATTAGGTGCGTTCGCATTTCTCACCTGCGATCGGTCTAGGAGCATTTCCCTGTACACGTGGTAACTGGTAGTCCATTTAAATCGTGAATTCATATTCATATGTCTGAATATGCTCGTAAAAAGTGTGCGCCCTTTTCGTGAGAGCAGAGGAAATGAGTATGGGAGTTATATCTGGCATTATCCAGTCATTTCCTTTAGGCTTTCTCTGGAGAACCCGAGTCTTGATTTACAAGAAGCCAACAGCCTCTAATTAAACTCAGTTATTGTGAAAAACAGTTTTCGCTGGCAACAACTCAGTCATGCTCTTAAAAATAAAAGTCTTCACGCTCGCAGATTAAACAGTTTGTTGTTTACTGTTGCACAGTGTTATGTCTTAAATGGGTAATAAATTTCCGACTTTTTTTTGGGATTTGGTCAGGAAAGTGAATGGAAAGTGGAAAAACATCTGCCAGTTTAAAAATAGTAGTACTTTCTTCGGATGGGATGGGTCTGTTGCTTGCTGAGCGATATTTCCTCAATTTTTTGTCTTGTGTGAGGATTTTCTTGACAAAAAAAAATTTAAAGTGCCTACTTAACCTTAATTAGTCCAAAAAAAAAAAATATTGTGTATTATTTATTTTTTATTATGAATAGAAATTAATCCACAATTAATTCAACAATTTTCATAATATTGAATTTTCCTCAATCCTACCAAAGATATTTGACTCGAAGCAATAAAAATAGTGGGACAGACTGACCCACCCCTGCCGGTCGCAAATTCCCTTGCCCCATGGTTTGAATTACTACAGCGAGTGTGTGGGAATGAATAAAACAGTCCACGCTTGACCTCGAAATTTAGTTGTAAGAAACGACAAGTAGAAATTCTTTGAAATATCTTTGATGTTGTGTGGGCGGTGAGTCATAGCGCCAGAGTAAACATTATCATCTTGATGTGATGAGGAAAAAAGATTAATGCTTTCGAGTGGCGCAAATTATTTCCTAGTCTACTGACCTATTTGCGATACATATAAACCAACGATGGCATATAAAAATCGTGTTTAGGGTCAGAGATTTAAGATTTGCATGTTGATTAAGACATTTACAGCTTTTTTTGCGCAATTTTGCTTTTCGTCGCTTGTTCTCTCTCGAAAATTATGCTCAAGGTAAAGACGAGGCGGACTTTGAACTTGAAAAGTAGATGCACAAAGTGCGGTTAATGAACCATTTGTGGGCAGGGAATTTGTGAACCCTTTGACCGGTTGAAATCAAAAGCAGAATTTTAAAGGCGAGGTTTGTTTATTTTACTTTCTGAGGAATTCGCACGCCTTTCAACGAACAACACTACAACTAAATGTCAAATAATTGTAGTACAAATATTTGTTTACTAAAATAATGCGATAAAAATTGGAAATCAACGTTTTAATCAAACCGCATGACACATCTGGTAAATACCAACTTTGTAAGGTCGAGTCCTCACGTCCACCATGCGGTTTTGATTGTAAAATACATACATATTAATTTTATTGTGGGGACGAAATGAATATTTTGTGTATCGTGCACGAGACAATTGAATAGATACGACAAACTTGTTGATATGACCCACTTCTGGCGCAAAATGTTAAAGATGTAGTTGTCGATGCAGAGAGGACAATATCCTCATTAGACTCGAATGCAAAAACCACACGCAAAATAATTAATACTTTCACAAACAAATCATCACGTTTTGTCTTTCAGATTGAATCCACCAGGGCGGTTTACGTGTGAGTCATTACTTAAGTAAAATGGGTGAGGACTTACCATGACTAAAGATTGACTCTGATGTATCAGCGACCTCAATAGGAGTCTAAAAACAAAACAAAATCAAAATCAAACATCAACTACAATCACGCTCGTTTCATTTACATTTTTATTTCTCTTTTTAACTCAGGAGTGAAATTTGGACTCAAATTATCAAAAAAGGTCAAGGTTTGATGGAAAATTATAAAAGTTGTAAATGTATAAGAGGTTCACACTTAATGACAACCCTGACAAGTGGAATGATAAAAAGGCCAAGTTATGACATTACAGGCCCGCCAGGAATGGAATCTGGATTTTTCAGAGTTGTCCCGGTCCTTGAACACCCTTCTTTGCCCCCTCTTTCCCCACCCCCCATCCCATCCCCCTTCTCTTCTCTCTCCACACTGTCGCTGCTTTAAACATAAAATCAAAGCCAAAAGTAGTTAAAAGACGCTAACACACACGTGATTATGGCTGTTTACTTTTAATAATCAGAGACCAACAATGCGGTGTCTTGTATATTTTTTTTCTCGGTTTATTTGAATTATTTTTTTGTTTTCCTACCTGCAATTCCTGGAGAATTCCTTGTTCTAGATGTCTTGCTGCTGCTTGTTTTCAGTTGATGTCGGTTCAAGATGAGATTCTATCCATAAGGTTTCACGAATAAATGTTGACATAGTGTAGATATGCTTTCGGAAAGAATAGGTAGTTTGTGTGTGTGTTTGAGAGGGAGTTGAGCGAAAATAGCTTGACACTATTTGCTGCCCTCTCATCCACTCAACAAAAAACCTCATGCGCTGACTCGATGCAGCGCCGTACGAAATATTGGCAAGAATCTCATTGGGTGTTGAAAAAATACCGAAAACGAAACCAACTATAATAGTAAAAAATATTTCTGTACTAGCAATAAAACATTAATTATGAAAATTAACGCAAAACCTATATTCTATAATGTTATAACCACATACAATTTCATACAGAGAAATTATATTTTATTCCAAAACGTATTAACCAATCAGACATTTACAAATTTCCTGGATTCTCACCAGAGAGCGTACATCAACGGGCTTCCCACTCTAATGATGTAATTTTGCCCACCAATAAAATATTCCTGATTTCGCACACGTGCTGCGTAACAAAGCAATTATGTCAATTTCTCGGTTTGATTATCGAGGCTTGGATAGTTCCTAGAAACCAGCCGTTATTTTTATAAAAATATCCACCTTTTCCTTATCGCCATCATGGACAAAACTAGTGACTTAAGTGTAACGTGTTCATCGTCAAACGGTCTGAGTAAAGGTGATAAACAAATCCGTACCGGTATAGAATTAATCCAAAACCTAATTTGATGTTTCTTTTATTTTTCAGAAATAACAAACGGATGTGACATGTACGACGGCCCTAATTTGTGCGATTACGGTCCTCCAAACGAGCTACTTATTCCTGTGCCGTACGGTCATATCGCCGCTAAAGAATGGGGCCCTCCTGACGGGGAACCGGTGTTGGGGCTCCACGGGTGGCAAGATAATGCGGGCACTTTTGATAGACTTGTCGGTTACTTACCCGATACGATGCATTTGGTTGTGATGGATCTTGCGGTAATGAATGAAAATTTTGGTTTTGTACAGTGGCGTAACAAGAAGTCAATGGGCCCGTGGCCAAGTTGATGTAATGTTATTGCCAATAACATTTATTCAAGAAACACATCTTTTTTCATTCTCCTTGGGTCTCCCTAGGGGTCGTGGGCTCGTGGGCTCGTGGCAAGCGCGATTGCTACGCCACTGGTTTTGTAATAATAAAGATAATTTGATTTATTTACAATTTCTTATCGTAGGGTCACGGACTATCTTCGCACCTTCCAGCCGGTAGTATTTATGGAGCTAATCAATACTTAATTGATGTTCGACGAGTTGTCAATTTTCTTGGCTGGACAAAATTTAGTTTCCTCGCTCACAGTTTGGGAGCGTGTATTGCGTATTTCTATTGCGCGATTCACCCGGATCAAATAATACGATTTGCTTCTCTCGATATATTGTATCCAGGAGTAAAATCAGCTGAAATAGCTGCATGCCGCAAGTTTATGGACAATTACCTAAAGGTATACATAATCCTATTTAATAGTACGGGAAATCGTTGAGTAAAGAGAAAAAAAGCGTATAATTTGTTTGTTTAATGTAGGAAGAAGCGTACGAATTGGATGTCCATCAGCACACTTTTCCTGCTGATTATGCGTTGGATTTGATGTGGCAACGTCGCGAAGGGTTGTCGAAAGAGGGAGCTAAATTTTTGATGACGAGAGGATGTAAAGCAACCGATAAAGGTTTTGTTTTTACCCGAGATCATCGTCTGAAATCGTTTTTCTTTCAAGCGTGGGAATTTGGAAACGACGTGACTACTTTTAAGTTTGTTGAGGGTATACGATGTAATCTGCTAGTTATTGCGGTTAAAGATAGTCAAGTGTTTAATCGACATGGAGATCTACAACTTGAGACGAAAAATATTTTAGAAAAATCGTGTAATAGTTTTAAAATTGTTTATGTTGAAGGCGGTCATTTTATTCATCTCGTCAATCCGGGTTTGATTGGTCCTACGTTACGTGACTTTTTTCTTCGGGATTTTGATTTTGATGCTTCACTTTAATTTAAACTACTGTAATATTTATTTTAATAGAATATTATTGATTAATTCAGCAGTGCTGGAAAATAGAAATGTTTTGTTTTGTAAATGGTTTTGAAATCTGCAGGTTAGATTGCACAGTGAATTATTTTGTTTCTTTTATTTAAGTTTGTTGTTCTGTCTTTTTATAAGCTGAACAATAGTGTTTTTGAACTTACGTGGCATGTTTGAAAGAATTTTTTTTTAATGTAAGCAATCATTAATCTATTTGGTAAATGGAATCAATTATTATCTAATTTTGTTTTGTTTCCTGATAAATGAATAAAATTATTTGGTATTATCTAGGATAATCACAACAATAATTTACTTGTTTGGATTTGAATAATCGGCTATTTTGTTTGTATGATTTCGTTTTTGTTGCATTCTGGCTACAGCTGGTGCGCAGATAAGGGGAGTGGTGAGCTGGTGCTATAAATAAAATGACAATAAAATGACAATAAAACAGCAGTCCAGGAATTGTGTAGTAATTTTTAATATTTAAATGCAGAAATGAAGAGGATAATTTATTTTTATTTTTATTATATTTTTACTATTGATTTCCGTGTTTATCTAACCAAATGTATGAAATGCACATCTGGCGACATTAATGGATGTCATGAATATTCAAATGTAATGTTCAGTTTTTATAATTTATGGTATCAATAATTTTTTTTGAGAACCTTCAGGTATTTAAACTATTTTTTAAAAGTATTGGTGCTAACAATTTAGAATCCTTGAATTCTGCAATTTATTTAAATAATTTCCTTTTTAAGATATCGAAGTTGTTTATATGCTTAAAATTCAATACGGTTTTGCAAAAATAATTTCAATTGTGGTTTTTAAAGTACTGTACTGCAATCAAGAGCAAGAGTACTGCATAAAAAGATTTATTGGCATGGCGGAATTTTTTAAACCTATTAGATTCCTTCCGACCAGGAATATTTTCACCAGGATTCCTTTCGCACTATGGTTATTAGTTTTTTCCATTAAATTTGTTTTTTCCTTTTTTTTGGTTTATTGTTAATTTTTCTTTTTTTAATGTATTTTATTTTTTATGAAATTTTAATGTTTTTAACAAATTTTATTTTAGGTACATTTTGTAATTTTCACCGTTTTTCCTATTTTTTTCATGTTTTTAACAGTTTTTTTGGGGACATTTTATGCTTTTGACAGTTCTCCGCTAGTTTTTCGGATGAATTTTCATGCTTTCAATAGTTTTTCGGATTAATTTTTGTTTATGACAGTTTTGCGGATACATTTTTATGTTTTTGATAGTTTTTCAGATGATTGGCTCCTAGGCTGTTTTTCACTGTTTGAATCTACTTTTTAATTCCGTTAATCACTTGACGGACTAGTCCGAGATCGTCTTGGCGGTTAGTTTTGCTATTTTGTCGAATTCCTCGACCTGCTTGCCCATGTCGGGGCCGAAGAGATACACAGGGGTTTATATTTGGTCGCGAGCATTTCAGCCAAATCCATGCGTCGCCGCCTATTTATTGACGCATCTGTTGCCCTGATCAAGGTCATTGCATCGGCAAGGTGTTTCAGTAACACCTTTTTGTCAAAGTTGTCCGCAGCAATTTCCTTCATAGCAGCGCCAATAGGAACGATGGCTTTCAACAAACTCCTTTGAGTTTTAACGGACGCATTGTCCTTTGTCTTAAAAAACGGTTTTAGGTTTGAGAAAACCTTCTCCTCCACCTTAGGTGTGTCCAAAAACTTTACGTTTTCCGGGATGGTGGCTCTATCCAGGACTTTCTCTCTGTGCTCTTGTGAGGTCTTGAAAAGGGTTTTCTCGACGAGCGCTGCTAAGTTCGGCGCGAAGGGTGCCCCGAAGACCAGAAATTTATCCATCTCCTTTCCGGCCTCCGTAAATTCACAGATTGCAATCTGCGGAGCGATGCCTTTCAGCGGGTCCTGAACTACGCCAGGAACAACCGCCTGCTGGTGGACCGGTGCTATTGCGGCCGGATCCACGTTGCTTTGGGACTGCAGGAAAGTCGCCATCATCTGCTGGAGTTTAGCAACTTCCCCAGAAATGTGGTCGCGCCAAGACGAGCTAATCAAGTCACTCGAGCCCTCATGATCTGAAATGGGCGAAATAGGGCCAGTGCCCACGTTCACAAAGTTCCCCGCCACGCCCCCACTATTGTAAACGTAATCGAATTCAGTCATATTACTAAGTACTACATGGAAAAAAGTGTTTATTATACAATGTTTTAAAATTTCAATTTCGATAGGATTCTTTGTAAATACGGATATTCACGGATATTCGCTGGAAGTAGAACCGGGACTGACGTGACTCGGATGGTAGCGCCATCCGGAGATTCCGGAGATTACCTAGTTTGAATGATTCTGGATACAGTAATGTTAGGCTCTCCATTCCAAGCGCAATATGCATTTTTAAATTTTGAGATTCGCGCTTATTCATACTGTGACAAAACGTATAACGTATAACATAACGTATAACGAGGTATGAGTGTATTGTAAATGCAACTCGTACAAACAAATCCAATATTTTCAAAAATGTTTACCTACCTCAATTTGCAAGGTCTTTTTCTTGGTTTGCCATTAATTGGTTCACTACCATTTCTAATATTGATAAGGTTTTTTTTTTTGCCTCTGTAATCAAAATCACGTCATAAGTTGATATTTTTTAACCTTGTTGATGTGGAGATTGAGTCTTGATTATTGTCACCATGTAACCATTGTGGAATGTTATGTGCAGCCAACACACGTTACACAGACCCCATGGCGATGAACAGTGGGCACATGTTTTATTGGGGGGTAAAAGTGCTGACATCTTAGCTCCAATGGGAGGTTAGTGTTATTCCCCCTTGCTTGCAGTGGGGGCAATGTAGTTGTAGAAAAATAAAGATAGCTTCACTTCTTGGAAAACTCTCACCCTGTTTGCTTGTGTTTCAATTCCATCCAACAACCATTTAGGTTTGTGAATTAGAAAATTTTTGATTGCGCAATGCCAAAGTATTACAGTGTGTTGCTGGTACGGGTACCGCAGCCGCGGTACTCTGTGGGGGCAGAAGTACCGATCTGACCCGCAAACCGACCCGCAAACCGCGGGTCAGCTGCGGGGCGGGCGGGTCAGGCAGAGTAGTTACGCGGGGCAGGGCGGTTCGGTTTTGTTCGACCCGATCCAAACCAACCCGTGTAACTACTCTGCCAAAAAAACAGTCCATTTTTAAATTACCTTCATCTTCAAGAAATTTATTATAATTTTGTTTGATATTTCTTCTACATTTTTCCCATTGTTGCTTATTTGTTTTCGCGCTCTTTCATACAAAATTTCAATTCGCGATATGAATAAGCGCGACGATTGAATGTCGCGCTCATTTAGTACGGAATCCCTAATGTTACTGCTACCTGGCGGGAGCATTTGCTACTGCCATGCTGAAAACAAAATACAGCAGAGTTTTATCATGGATGGCCAACTGAAGCATAATATTAATGTAATACAACATTTAAGAAGAAAAGAAATAGGGGTTCAGTCAAACTTTCATCATAATGTGAAAGTGCTAAACACTTTACTCTGTAGTGTACGTTTATTCGATATTCTGTTTTATTTATTACTGGTATCTTACAACAATTAATACTTTTTTATTTTATGTACAGGAATCGCGAACATTTCAATTGCTATGGGAGACCCATTCTAAACAACCTATATATTATGAAAAGTAAATTAATTGCATAAACATATCAATATTGATAGTATAATTAAGTAATGTAATTTTTTATGTTTAAGTCAGCGCATTTATTTAGAAAACTACCGACTATGCTACACGATGTAATTATATCGATGTTAGTATGTAACCACAAGTCACCAGAATTTTTTCTTCTCTGATACAGAAATGGATTAGAATTAGTTCCCAGTCAACTTTATGCACTTCCTCCTTGTCCTGCAAGTCATAAAATTCTCGAGGGCTTAATATGTGCAACCGGATTGGTATTTATAAAAGTTTATAGTAGAATTTAAATTTTAAAGACTCAAATTCTTTTTCTCAGATCAAGTTTTTTCCTAAGAGAGGCCATGGACCGTACTTTCTCGGACTTAGTGCGAACGGATGGCTGAGGCGATATGACATTGACACGGGAGAAATTATGGAAGAAATTTTTTTATCTTTAACAACTCGTTTTAAGTATGAGCACAAGTACAAATGTTTGATTGACTTTCCTAATATTTATCTTGGAAATTGTTATTATGTAGATATTTAACGTGGAATGAAGAAGCTAGTACTGTAATAGTTAAATCGGTTTTGAAGGTATATAATTATATTTTTTAAAATGATTTTTACGATTTAAACAAAAAAAGTTTTTGTTTATTGCTTAGGCCACGTATGATCCAACTGAAGTAGTAACTCTTTGCATTTTCTCAGTTTTCCCTTTGAATTTTGTTGGTAAACTTAAAGTGCATACAACAGTAAGTTTTGTGTTATACACTCAACCCTTGGTTTACGGCCTAGATAGGTTCCAGAAAAGTTGGTTGGCTGTAAATCAAAATGCTGTATAACGAAACGAATCAGGGGCAATTCCCCCTGATTCGTTATGGAATTTTCCGATTTTTGGCTGTATATCGAAAATATTAGGCCATAATGGCACAAGGCCGTTATTGCAAAACGCCGTATAAAGAGCGGCCGTATATCGAGCGTTGAGTGTATTTTAAGTATTTTTATGTGGTAAACTACGGGAAATTTTTTCAGATATTTGGCAAAGATGCAAATGATGGAGTTATTAGTGAAGGTCTTCTTTGTGTGTCTCATGCTTCCGGTTATGTTCGTTTATACAGTCTCGAACGTATAATGGAAAGAGTAAGTTATGTAAAAAAATATTGTGTATTTAATTCGAAATTGATGATAATAATAAGAAATTCATTTGGAATAGATTACAACTATTAATTAAACAACTAATTACACTTGAACTCATTTTTTAGTTCTGCAAATTTAAAATTTCACTCGGAGAACACTGTCAGCAATTTGGAGGAGAAACCGGCGGCTACCCCTTTGGACTTCCACTGAATATTGAAATATCGAGTACAATCTTTTTATAAATTAATGCAGCAGTGCCCAACCTCTTCTTGAAATTAGAATATGGAATACTTTTAATAGACACAATACGGAAGACATTTTGCATCTAGTCATTAGTTGCTGGTTGGGCACGAGTAATTGAACTAAAATAACACACAACTTAATTTTTTTTTTCAATATAAGAGAGACCACCAGTGTTATTCGAAGTTAAATGCGCAAACAGTGATGTCAAAATGGGTGGATTTCCCTGGCATTACTTAATAATGCCTTGGAAAGATCGAACTATATTTGAAGTAAGCTTATTGTCATCTGCGACTACATTTTTATTTTCATGGCGTTTTGTGCAAATTATAGGTATATAATGTAGAAACTAACCAGTTGGCGCAGGATGGTACGTTACAGTGCAGCACACTTGCAATCCGACCTGACAGATCACTTTTTCATCCTGATGATTCAGGTCGAATAATTCATCTTACCTCATCGGAACTAAGGTTTTGATAATTAACTTAATTAATCCATATATAAAAACTGAAATATTTCTTTTTGATTAAGATTATTTTCCATTTATATCGAAGATGGCGGCACTTGTTGCTTAAAACCAAACTTTATTATCGATACTACGTTACACAGACCAGAACAAAGGCAAAAAACGCAGCTGAAAACGCGATCAGGACGAACTATTCGGCAAAGAAAGAATTTAGATGTGACCTGCTCAGCATTTGAAGTTGTTATTTTATTGGAAACGTATGTTGTGATTGTTGTATTTTAATTTTAGTTTCTTTATTTCCAGCAAAGTCTAGTAACGTTCAGCTACGAAGATGAATTAGACTTACTGGTAGTACTTGGAGCCCACAATTTCAATTTTGAAAACGAGCCAATTACAGACCAGGTTTATTTATACGACAACAAGTTTGGGAAATTGCTGAAAAAAATCCAACTTAAACCATACTTAATTGAAGTAATGAAAGATTTCATTTAGTTGTGCAATAATACATGTAAAGTTAATTCTTTTTAGCACCTAGAAAACAATATTATGCTTGACCGCGATGTCATAGTGAACATAAGAAAAGATATGAATGGCTCACATAGTTGTTATGTGTATCGATTACAAGGACACTAAAAAAAAAATTAATTTTTTTATATTTTTTAAAATAAATTAAAGCATAAAGATAAAATGTTGAATGTTTATTTATAATGGAATTTAACGCCACTCCAATTGAAGTGCAGGACTAATAGAAAGAACCCTGGGTACATGTTGAAATGAAAAAAAAGTTTATGGATGAAGTTTGGTTGAACAATGTCTAGATACTATAATTGCGACGTATATCTTGCGATTGTTGATGCGAAAAATGGTTCTTTTAGAAGCAAAAACTAAAGAAATTGCTATAAAAACGTTGACAGAGCAGTAGTACAAGGTAACTAACTATCAGTTGATATGTTTCGTGCTGATTAGCGAACGAATGGCTTTTGGCCGGAATTGTATATTTAGGGCAGTAAACAGACATTTGAGTACTGATGGCATTTAATTAATTCTAGAATGAACCAGGAAGAAGTAAATAAATTGTTGTGGGAATAATTTTTAATATTATTTTATCAGCAGAACACTGAAATTTCATATTTAAAAGAAAAATGAATGTAAGGCAAGAAGGTGACTCTGGCTCCTTGCTGGTCGTTTTGATTGTAAATTACATAAAACTGTCACCGTGTCCTCTAGGGGTGTGCGCCGACCGGAAAATGGCGGCGGCGGCTGGGTACGGCTGGCAGCCACGAGATGGCGGCGGCTCGAACTCGGCT
>JAQIXU010000206.1:0-50753 GCA_034701245.1 Strigamia transsilvanica
CATAAGACTCCATGAACTGCGGCCCCAAACACTTTCTACTACTAAAATGTGGCCCTGAACATCGAAAAGGTTGGACAGCCCTGCTTTGTAGGCAGTGTTGCACACTTTACTGGAATTTGGTAACTACCGGTAGTTACCGTTAGTTGACTATTAAAGTAACTAGTCACCCACTGTTACTGTTACTTCTTGGTTGGTTTAGTTACTTTGCCGTTACTTTTCTGTTACGTAATTGCAGCGTGGAGTAACGTTTCCACCATGTAACGGTAACGCCAACTACATTTCGTTACTGCTAAAAAAGTAACTAAATGCCGATACGTTACAGCGGTTCAAATGTGTAATCGTAATGCATGCAATACTGTTTATAGGAGGCGGATGTGATGGAAATTGCGTCATCACTTGTAAGTGTCACTTATTGTCCTGCTAGGCTTCCTTGTGGAAGTGGTTTATGCATTGCTCATGCGCAATTTATTGGTTATGATTAACAGATGAGAGGATTGTGCCAATTCGTTTTTTTTTTGTTTTGTTTTTTTGGAACTTCCTGTTTATATTTGTTAAGATTAATGGTTGAATTAAATCGATTGTATTTCTTATTATTGTAATTAATGGTTTTGTTTGTCTGGTTAAAGGGGAGGATATTGAATGACTTAATTAATTGGTAATTTTCCATTAGAGATCACTGTTTGTTCTTTTTTTGTTTAGTTGATGTGTTGTGACTTGCAAGACTATTTCAAGTCAATGTGCTGTTGAAATGAATTTTCAGTAAAATTGAGCAGATTTCAAACATCTAACATTTCCTTGTTCAATTATAGTTATTAAGCTTAGGGTTAGTAATTTTAATTCAAGGACTGTAATTATTCGGATGTTCCTTTTATCCTAAACATCCAGCTGAGGTTCAATAAATATTTAACAGGTCAGATGTGTTTGGGTTGGGGGTAGTTATTACTGCAACTAGACTGTCTTCTAATCTATTTTTTAAACTGAAAAAGTAGAAATATACTAGGCGCATTCGTAAAGTCATTTAAACTTGTTTAAATTTTTTAAACAAGTCTAAATGTAAGATTTTACATGTTAAATTTGACATTTAGACTGGTTTAGAAAATTTAAACAAGTTTGAATGACTTTATGAATGCGCCTACTAAGACGGAAAAGTACCGGATACTCTGAACGTACTTATTGAGATTTTTACAATCGAAACTTTGTTGGATACAAGGGATTGGGAGCTAAAGAAGAATGTTGCTGTTTCTTTTTCCATAACATAAATGTGTATTTTTTTTTTCCTCAAAAAAATATGTTGTTTTGTAGTAGTGAATTTTGTAGAGTGCAGTCGAGCTATAAATCCGAGTGTCATCGTAGAGGAGGCCGAAGGAAAATTGAATTTTGTGATACGTTCTCGGCTTGTGAGAAGTTTTTTTCGATGCTTGTTGTGCACTAGCAGCAGACTTTCTTGTTGCTTTTGTAATTGTGTTGTAATTTTAATTTGATTTTATCTTTGGTTTGTGTGGAAGCCGTTTTCCTATGTGCTTTATCGAATTAAGAGAAAGAAGAGTATAGATGCGGTCATTCGGTCCAACGATCAAAGAGAAACGAGTGCAGTTAATTGAATTTAACAGGCTTATAGTTGCAGTTTTAATTAATTTGTCTTTATTTATTTATTTATTTTTTCTTGTTTTTTTTGTAGCGTGGCTCGGATGAACTTCTTTCTCAATCGAGTGCCGTGAGTAATGGTACAGCGATGAGTCCTCAACCAAACCATACAGATAACAACAATGATGCTAAAAAGGTCAGTAAAGTAAAGTTCGTTGAGCGTGTTAGTCCACTTACGTGTAAAATTGCAGTTTTTGTGTGTTAAAGTCCATTTTTACACGTAAAATTGCAGTCTATGTGTGTTAAAGATAGAGGTCCATTTTCCAGTCTATTTTTTCTTTTGGTCTAGAAAGTTGCAAGAAAGTAGGGAATGCTGGGTGGTCATTTTGACAACCAGATTGTCTAATAATCCCAAAATACATGTTTTTAGTAGTGTGTGTACTACTAAACAGTTCTAATCATGGACCGCTTGATCATTGCGCCCCTGTGGTAAAAGTTTGAACAAAGGTGTTCGGTCACCTATCTTATTCACCGTGATGATAAATAACACACGGTGACTTGATTTGCAAAAGGGACCAACGGGGCACTGCTAAATTATGATGAAAGTTATGAAAGTCTTCGTTTTTATGATGAAAACGTTTGTTTTTATTATTAGTAAAGTAACAAGAATTAAGTGCATTGGTTCAAAAGTATATTTTGCTTTTCTTGTTGAAAGTGAATACACTTGATGTTTGTGAGAAAGTACATTTGTACAGGAGATAGAAATAAGCTTCTTTGCACATTTGTGCTGACGTCAGTGGCAAGGTTGTTAGGCATTTCTTTCAACTGAAGAGATGCTGGTTCACAAACCTGATTGAACATGTGGAAATTTCACCGGAATGAAAAAAGTTGAAAAGCGTGAATTCCTTTTTGGTGAGATGATGAATGCAGTCAAATCTTGTGTGTTGATGCTGAAAGAAGTTCCACTGGATAGGTGAAGCTTCTGGGTTGTCAACAAAGGACTCGAAACGAAACTTCCATTTATACGAAGACTATCCCCAATCTATATTAATAATTTTCAATCGCACTAGGCGCATTCATAAAGTCATTTAAACTTGTTTAAATTGTTTAAACCAGTCCAAGTTTCAAATTTAGACAGATTCTAGGTTTATATTAACGATTTCCAGGGAATAGGAGAAGGCGGCCATTAAAACCGTTTACCGGTCGATCAATCAATCAATCTTGCTTCCCAAGAGATGAGCAGTTTCGTTGGACTTGACTGCTTGTTATTATTAACACTTTGTATGATGAATACAACTTATCCATCATAAATCGCGTTGGACGAAGTTTGAAATGAGGGGTTTGGGGTTGTCTTAATCTTGCTCGTCAAACAACTTTTAGTTGACTACTTTTATTAAATGAGATGGACAATGAGAAGCAAACATTTGCACACTTGTGCGTGATCCATTAGGCAATAAAATTGCAGTTTTTTCTCTTTGGTAATGAGTTATAGACATGCACGTCTGCATTTCTGCCTCGGCTGAGTGTAGGAAGTAAATCGTTTGGGTAATGCAGAAAAAGTTATTTGTCATTGCACGTAATTCACACTTTGAGTCGTGAAATTGTTGGTTGTGCAATAGAAAACATTGGAATTCGCATACATGTTTGTATGAAAACAAGGAGACCATTCAGCATCTTTTGCCGTAAAATGCAAGAGTGGCTGGTTACATCATTGGGCAAGAAGATGGGTCTCAGGACAAGAATAAAAATGAAAACAGTGATAAATATGTGGGTTTTTTTATTGTTTGTATTTTAGCATAAACGTGGAGTGATGTTTTATACTGTACAATAAAACGTTTCAGTAGCTGGTTGTCATGTGCTACGTGTAGAAGTGGATGCTTATCTCGATTGACAAGAAAGAAATCCAGCTTGCGTGTTGTTTGTTGGCAGGAATGTTAAGCCAAAGAACAATGTGCATGATTAGAAAAATCCACGTTTTGTGGGGATGTTTTTGAGACTAGTTATTTAGATTATAGATAGTTTACACAGGTTTGTGCAAACTTCTGTTGGCTATTTGCATGCGTTTAATGTTTTATTTTATTTATTTTTATTCATTGAAGCAAATTTTAAGTATTTGCTTGATCAATTTGAGCGTACCTATTGAGTAGTTAAACATTAGCTGCATTCAAAAAGTCGTATTTTAGGTTTTAGGTTTTAGTATTTTGTTTTGTGGTGATAAAAGATACAAAAACACATCCACTTAAAACA
Organism: Strigamia transsilvanica; assembly: GCA_034701245.1. Classification (NCBI taxonomy): domain Eukaryota; kingdom Metazoa; phylum Arthropoda; class Chilopoda; order Geophilomorpha; family Linotaeniidae; genus Strigamia; species Strigamia transsilvanica. The sequence continues at coordinate 3,832 of JAQIXU010000206.1, forward strand.
CTAAGTGCATTCATAAACTAGTCTAAATGTAAGGTTTTACGTTAAATTTAGACTGGTTTAAAAATTTTAAACAAGTTTAAATGACTTTATCAATGCGCTTACTATTTGTTGAATGGACATATTTTTTTGGGTTGTACAGAATACTGAATATTTGGCGCCGAATAACCAAATACCATAGTAACAAAAAAAAAGAAGCTATTTTTACATTGAACAAAAATATTTTTACCTTGAAAATAGCTATTTTTACATTGAACAAAGATATTCTTACGTTGAAAATAGCTATTTTTACATTGAAAAAGATATTCTTACGTTGAAAATAGCTATTTTTACATTGAAAAAGATATTCTTACGTTGAAAATAGCTATTTTTACTTTAAAAAACGTAATTTTCACATAAAAGTATAAAGTTACTTTATCAATTGCAATTAATATAGTGAAAATTATTAGTATTTACCCTAAAAAAGGTGAAAATTTACATTGAAAAATGCAAATCATTCTGATTTTATCGTTATTATGTATTTAGCTGAATATATCATAATCGGTCTTTCTCCTTTAAATTTACAATTCAGACTAATTTGACTGCCATTGTTGGAAACCTAAATTGAGCCGAGCAAATCAATAAATACCAAAATTACATTTAAAAGTTAAACTTCTTATTTAAATGTTGTTTTAGAGGGTTGTTTAGTCTAAGTGACTTTCCGACTGCCGGCTTCTATTTTTAATGTTTTAAAGAAAGCGGCCGTACCCGGAATTGTTTAATCTCATAATAAGGACGCAAAATTGAATAAAAAATGAAATGTCGCAGTACAATTTCACTTGAGAAAATATTGAATGTCATCAGAATAAGCTTTGTCTGACAGTGGGATGAATGAATAATTCAACAGGTGCGTCACTGGTTGCATGCTCGATCAGCTTCGGTTAGAACTTTAATTTGAAGCGGTTTTTATGGGCAAAACCCTTTTGAACCTGGGGCTGATTGAAACCTTTCACTGTGCCAATTGTTGACACACTGAGCCAGGTGCAAATCAGCTGACAACCCACTGATATTTTATTTCTTAATTCATTGCAAGATCTGGAAACAAACTGCTGGATGTGAAGGCTCAGGAAAAAGATTTCTCACTACGGGGACTTGTATTGAGCGCGTTTTCTATTAAATTGAAATTTGTTTTCCCCTTTAAAGTGGAGCTGTTCTGAAGAAAATCGAAGTAGGCAACAATTTTACGCTTCATACTTTTATCAACTGGGCTTAGTCCTGTTTGTGAGAGAAGCCCATGGCCAGCGATTTTAAATAATTGAGTGTGGAGTTTGAATTGTTAAATGCGAATAATTTGATGGTGCAATCTCGGCTTTCTGTGTGAAATTATTGTAAAGATCCTTTGGGGATTTTAGTATTTCAGCAAGCATTGGTTTTCCCATCAAAGTGGACATGCTCGCAATGTTTAGACAATAAAAGACATGAAAACGCAATTTTAAACATACTAGCTGCATTCGAAAAGTCTTTTAGACATAAGTTGCTTGACTGAGCATTTATTTCGTGGCCTCCTGGTTGAAAGCCAGGTATCCTAACCACTAGACAACATGGGATTTATTAGGCCGTGGCCTTATATACATTTAATTTCACAGCTGCTGAGGGAAATTAAACTTGAGCAACATCTTCGTATCTGTTGCGCTAAGTTTTGACAAGTTTCCAGTTAAATTGATGGATTGGCTGTTGCACAGAGTATCTGCTGGGTATTATGCTGATCCCTCGTTCTATTTGATCTAGCGGTATTGAGCGTATTGTGTTGTTAATAGCTTTGGGTAAGGGTGTTTGTGAAATGATAAATGCACACCTAAGCTGATCGATAGACCTTTGTGGGCTTGAAAGGGTTTGATTGACATGGGTCAGATTTAACGAAGTACCCATGTCTGATTGAGCTTATATCTCCCTGGCACAGCATTTATTTTCGCCATTCTTTGGATCACTGATCGCTAATTAAGTAGCAACTTTTCGATCATACACCTGGTGCAATAACTGGCTCGGTAATTCCCTTATGAAAAGGGTGCTACTGTGGTGCACTTCCATCGTCTTTTTTCTCTTGACAAGGGAAACAAGACGTTTTCAAATGTAATAGACATGATTAAGAGCAAATGTTGGTAGGGATTAATTGGTGTAGGAAAGCGTCAGCTGCGTTCAACGGTTGTTAGAGAGGGTGCGAGCAAACAGCGAAGGCTGGATTACAGAACGACAACGTGATCTTGATGAATTGTTTTTTTCTTGTATTTTACAGGTGAAACTGGAAAAAAGTCAAAATGGGAAACCATCGCGTGTTATCCACATACGGAACATTCCGAATGAAGTGACGGAAGCTGAAATCATACATCTAGGGGTTCCTTTTGGCAGAGTAACCAATGTACTTGTGCTGAAAGGGAAAAATCAGGTAAGACTACAATATACGATTTGGAAAACATTTGTTTTGGTGGGACCTAGGACGATTAACTGCAGGACTTTACAACTAGCACGAATTTATTAGGTGCATTCAAAACACAAAAGAAAAAGTGGCTTTTCTTTTTCTTCCTTTTAAAAAAGTGACTTTCGAAGGAATACACCCATTTGACTTTTCCTTTCCTACTTTTCCTTTTTGGTGCGAGACCCACCATTTTCATATCACGACAATGCGGACAAATGCGGAAGTGGTATACGCGCATGCGCGTCATATGAAAGTGGCTTAACAAAGTGAAGAAAGTAGATCCAGATCTACTTTGTTGAAAGTCACTTTCTAAGGCTGACTTTCTTTAATTGTCACATAAAAAGTGTCACTTTGGAAAGGAAAGGAAGTAAGGAAAGTGACATTCCTTTTGTGTTTTGAATGCACTTAATGTCTGAATCGACAGCGATGTTGTCTTGTGATCGTGGCGTCACCTATGGCCAAAAAGACACAAAATGACGTTCTATTGTGGATAACCAACATTGCTGCTTTTTACATTTACATGAGTGCCATTTGTTTGCACAAAGTTGTAATACTGCAATAACAGTTGGTGCCTGCATCATGTTTGTAAGGAACAACATTGTTTTAAACAAAAATGGCAGTTGGGAAGTACTGAAGCAATATCCAACCGGGTGAAGATATAGGAAGGGGTCTGGGAAATGATGTGTGGGTATGGCTGGCTTGATGGTACTACTATCCTGTATTTATGCTGATTCGGCATTTTTATTACCACGCAAATATTCCTCTCACAATAGGAGGATGTTTAGAAATTGAAAACAACCAATACATCAAGGGCGAAAGTTTATTCCCTCTGCCTCGTGGGATAATTGAGTCTCTAATCATTCTGCTGGGGTTATTTCTTCCTATGGGGTTGGTAAAAACTGATGGACTCTGTTGGTGTGAATGGAAACCCCATTCATCGTCATCAATCAATGCCAGCCAAGGGATAATAATATTCTGGCTGCTGTAGATTACTGACCTGAAAGTTCCATTAGCAAACCAGGTAGGATGAAAATATTGCAACGATAAATCGTCGCGTGACAAGGCCATCACTTGGGCTGTTAATAAATCCCCGCCTTTAACCCGTTTGCTTGTTGTTTTCTACTTTAAAAATTGTTTACTCAAAGTGTAAATATGTTTGTTTTAATTTTTTTTTTTGTCCTTAGGCATTTCTCGAAATGGTGGATGAACCTTCTGCTAGTACAATGGTCAACTACTTCACAAACTGCCCAGCCCAATTGCGTGGTCGCTGTGTCTTTGTTCAGTTCTCAAATCATAAGGAACTCAAGACCGATTCTACGCACTCCAATGCAGTAAGTTTGCAATTTGTGAGTATTAACAAATTGCAGTATTTTCATCACATTGCTTGTAACAGCTCAGTTTGAGGTTTGTGTCTTAAAAATTGGGTCGACATTGGCCAGTTGCCTCGGCTCTAAGAAGATTAAATACGTTAGAAAAGATTGCATTGCCTAGCTTCCTGTTTTACGGCATAATAAGATTGATTACTTCGCTAAGTTGGATGCAGACTTGAGAGTTTCCCTTTTGATTAAGTGCACGGCATTAAGAAGCAACTGAGGTTTGTTTGTGTACATTAGAATATGGATTGTCGGTTTTAATTAACCGCATTTGTATTCAAATGTGAGCGATTTTGAGTTGTTACAGCTGTTAAAACAATGTGAAACCCGTTTGTAGGTAATTATTAGTGCACAACGATTTGTTCCATGTTGGGAATTTTGCATCATGATTTTTGTTTGAATGTGTGATGATTGTTTGAGTCTCTTTACTAAGGCGACGAATGTTTGTGTTTCAGCATGCATCAGCCCAAGCCGCGCTCCAAGCCGCACAAACGATGATTCCTTCGACGGAAACACAGGGTGGCCCCAACACAGTTCTCAGGGTCATAGTTGAACACATGGTCTATCCTGTCACACTTGATATCTTGCACCAGGTAAGCCTCGTTTGAATAAATATAAGTTGACGGATTTTTGGATTGGTTCTGGGAATAAAGGGCAATGGATCGTGATTGCGTGTCGATCGTTGAGTTCGCTATAAAATTGTTTTTATTGCGGACTGGTATATAATTACGGTATATAAATCGTGAAATACGGGCACAGATTAATGAAAACATTCTTGGTAAATGCTTTTGCAGTAGTTAGTGCATGCGTTAAGCACATAGCGTATCTTTTCGGCGCTAATTGTACGGTTTGACATTAAACAACAGTTTAATTTCAAATTGCGCTGTAGTAATTTGCCATTGGTTATCTTTGGGTCTTCCTAGTTTCTGTGTAAGGCATTGGCCATTTTCTATGCAGTTAGCTCATTATTTTTAAATTCAATTTAAAGGTTAAACGGGGTGGAAGCATTCTGTGTGATTTTATGCGGTAAAAATGAAATGGTGCTTTGGGATAAAAATTAATAGCGCAGCAGTAAAAATGAAGTGGATAAAGAAGTTTTCTTTTTTCTTTTATCTATTTAGAGCATACAATTGCTAGAATGCATAAAAATTAAATACAATTGTTTCCCTTGAATGATTGTTGGGCTTAAAGCGAAATCTATTTCCTTAACATCTTTAAACGAAAAAAATTGATGTCAACTTTAGCACTTCATTTTTTCCCCAACTGCTTCTGAATAGCTCTTTAAGCTTTATTGACAATTTTGCAAAAGGGCGGCAATTATATTTCAAGTAATTGCTCAAACGCTCGTCGAAGCGCATTCTCCAAATTGCTTATTTCCTCATACGGGTTCAGCCCATCTTCAGCCAACCATTCATGTAATAATTTGCATAATTGAACAACGATGAATAATTATTGCAAATCAAGACTTTACTTTTTTGTTTTTTTTTTCTTCTTCTTCAGCCATTTTGGTTTTTTTTATTTAGTTTTTCAACATTTCTCATCGATTTTTCAACATTTCTTGGTTGTGAAGAACTCTTTCCATCCAGTGTTTTCGGTTGCCATGACAAGGCAGACAGAGACTCGTTCCATCTGTTTCTTTGGCACATCAGAAACTGATGGATTGATAAAAGGCGAAGTAGTGCAAGTAGAAGGAAAAAGATATCTTTGTGCTTGTAGTGGGAAAGGTGGTCAAAGGTCAGGTGGTGGTCGTTGAGGGAGCCACATTTCATCTGCTAGGAGATTAATCTGGCTGACATTCAATTTTACCTGCTCATCTTTGGGCCGTTGGCTGAATGATTCCCAGCGTCCCTCGAGTACTCTTCGGTCCCCGCGCGGGTGTTTTTCTAGTGACTGGACACCATCCGCTGAGAAATGGCCAGCTCTAAAGCTAACGTAGGTGAAAATAAGAGGCGGGGAAAATGTTTTTTCTGCAAACTTTGTCCAATCGAAACTCCTGTTGGGTGGAAATTCCTTTAAGAGGTTTGCAAACGGTCAGTGGTCAATGGATCAATTTCACTGCTGTCATAAGAGGACAAGCAATGGAAGGCTACACACATGCTTTTGAAGTTGTTAGTTTCAAAGCAGTTGCACTCAAAAAGTAACAGATGTACTGTGCTGCATTCAAGATGCATTCAGACTACAGCGCTATTTAAAGAATTTATCAAGAAATTTATCAATAACACTAAAATTTTATGTTTGAATTGACCAAGCTGACCGACTTCAATATCTGAATTGCACGGCGAATTTAGGTTTTGTCAATAGAACGGGATAGTTCAAGTTAGGATCTACATAGGAACTAATAGGGCTTAAGCCCTGGGCCCCCAAGTGTCAAGGGCCCACAAAAATTGAATTATTGTCATAGATTTTTAATACCTTTTCATTAACAATGAGCACTTATCGCATAGTAAAAAATAGTTAATATAATAATAATGATAATTTATAGTATTCTTAATCTAACAAAAAATGCGGCTCCATTGGACTTCAATACGCCCTTGGCCTCGAAAAACCTAGATCTGCCCCTGGCCACTTCTGTCGCTGACGTGCACCTAGCCAATATATCCTCCGTTTTATTTCTGTATTGTATGTACTGTATTTATTGGATCAGAAGCGCACCCTTAATGGTTGTTTGAAACAACCTAAGCGTGTGCTTCTAATCGGAGAAATACGGTAATTACAAACACAAAAAAGGCATTTTCGTGGAGTGAATTCAACCCAAGTTCAATTTTAGCAAACTTTACCATTATTCTCTCTGCTGTCAGAATTTATCCTAAGTTTGGCGTATGATGGCTGCAGAAAGCAGGGTTTAGTGTATCTAAAATTAAAGAAGATAGTGATCCAGCTCCTCACATGTTGCTTAGTGTTTATTTCTTGACACGAGCCCAAAAAGCTTTTTGGATATTACCATTGACATCCATAACAACTATTCCCTGGCAAGTTACACACAGAGCTCGTACAGCCGAACTAATAAGAGGCTTACTTGCTAAAGCAAAGTGACACCTTACTTACTGTTTGTACCGGGTTTGATGTGTGACTTGTTTACTAAGTTGAAGTACCACTGCAATGCTATATAAAGAATACCATACTTGACAAACATAATTCTAGTCTTGCAGTTTCAAATTCAAGCAGCAGCAGCACAACTGCGGTAGTTTATCTGTATTTTTGACACTTAGCGTGGTCGCAGAACGACTGCGTCAACAAAAACTATTTAAAATCTTGTAAAAACCCATTGTGTAATAAAACAATACGAAGCAATTTATTGTTGGGAACAATGTTTGGCTACAACACAGAATTTGTGGGTGGATTTATATTTATGCAACACACCTTATATTAGGCCGTGCAAGCTGCGGTCTGTGGGATGACTTTCTCGAGGACCCAGCTTTGTGCAGTTGGGAATTTGCAGATTAGCTTGAGAAAATTGTCCAGGCTCGGAAATTAATTTGTAATGTTTCGGAGGAAAGGCACATGCGACGACAGTTTCGCTGAAGATGAAAGCGAGGCTGATTAAACGGGGAATTGAAATAATTTTAATTGCAGGGAATTGAATAAAGGGTGTGGATATGCAGCACTACAAATCAAATGGAAGAATGCAATTGAATTGTTAAAATGCTATAAAAGTGTCAATTGGGCACTTCGTAGGAGATTGATTCTGAGCGAATGCCATCTAGGGATGTAAATCCACAACATTTTGGGAGACGGAATGGAAGGTGGTGACTTTAATGCGACGTAAAAACAGTGACAGTTGGAATTATTATGTGCCGGTTGGTTTTTCTTGGCTGTCTTTTCTTCCCTCTTACTTTCTATTTTTATATCTGATCCGTGCGCTGACTACGAATAAATTGCGCAAACCGAAGGATTTTGTCTCTCGCTTTTTCTTTCGCTGTCCAAATTCAACGCTGTGATTTGTCGCCCAATTTTTTCCACTTGTCTGCCCTCCAATTTAAAGGTGTTTAATATTCTACAAAAAGGCACACTTTTTTTTTTTAATCTTGCATCTGCAATTTTTCTTCAGCGACCCATAGCATTCAGACAGTCATAAATATCTCTTAATGTAATTACTATAAGAAATTGTATACAAATGGAGTGTGGCGTTATTAATGTGCAGAATTATTTAAAATAGATGTTGATTACACTTTGGGGATGTGAATGTGTTTTTAGACTTGGAAGTAGCTGCATTTAAAAAGTCATTTAGACTAAACAGTATTTTTAAGCAACATATTTGCGAATGTAAATTCGATGTCATTCGCTCTGGTTGGCTTAACTTGAGAGTCGTTTCAATCGAAGTTAAAATGGTGGCACCAAGTTCAGACAGCAAATATGTTTAACTGCAATTTTAAACAAAAATGGATACAGTCGAAACTCGTTATAACGAATTTTTGCTATTACAAATTTTTTAAAACGACTTGGTTGGTTCGCCATAGAACACCATGTTAAGAAATTTTGCTATAACGAATTATTCGTTATAACGAACACATTTTCAGAAACACTCTAATATTCACTAGCCTTTGTTATAACGAATTTTTAAAATCGATCATTTGACTCTTGACTGATGTCCTTATTTAGAAACCGAGAGTACAACAATATTTATTGGGGAAATTTCCCATTTTAAAATGGCTGCTAAATAAATGTTTGCAGCAACAACGAAAGCAAAGAATCACTAGTTTACAAGCAATGAACCAGCAGATATGATTTTTTAAATTAATGAAATTGAAAATTTTATTTTGAAAATATTGTCATAACTTCAAACCAAACAAAGATCTCCATGCGTAGGAATAAATATTGTTTTTCATGTCAAAAAGTGAATTTTTTCAGCTATAAAGTGCATTTTGTTATATTTTGTCATATCAAACTTTTTTTCATAACAAACCGATTTCTCGGGTCTCGAGCGATTCGTTATAACGAGTTTCGACTGTAGTAACAAAAATTTTCTTATTCAAGAAAGTGATTGCCCTTAAACAGCTATAGCCTTACGCCTCCAATGGTTAAACTAGATAAACTAATGGACACTTCGAAGGCTTCTATTAGTTTCTTACATCAATAACGGCAGCAGAGGTAAACGTGTGTCAACAAGTCTGGCACTAAATTGAAAGGCAGTTTCCTTGGTATCAGATTTGGGGACTAATAATCAGTGCCAACCGTTGACAATAACAAAACTACAATAAACGCACATTTTCAAAGTTGAGATCCAATTTCTAATGGATTTACATTCAATGTCCTTGGGATATTGCGAGAGTTGAAAAGAATGGGCTTTATTGTGCCTTGTTGTTGATTTCGGCAATGGCGTGTTATGTGTACACACAAAATTGTTTGGATCTTTGTACTGGGGGTGCAAATACATCACATAAATGGGATCGCATTGTTAATGGTAGAACGAGTCGGATTTTCTTCACTCGACTGAAAATGAAAACACGCTGGAAAAAGGAGGAAAAGTGATGTCACAAGCAGTTTCTTGTTTACTGTTACTTCATCTTTAAAATCCATTTCGTCTGTTCGAATTGACTTTCTCTCGTGATTCGCGCCTGTTTTCATTTTCCTGCACTTCTACTTTTTTTTTAAATTATTTTTTTACTTGGTTCCCTTAAAGGCTGCAATTATCTTCTTCTCGTTGCAATCGTGTTGCAAGTCGAAAGGGATTTGGACTGCTCAAATGGTTTCATTTGCACAGTGAATATAGCGGATTAAAGCTGTTTATTATGCGGAAAAGGGTTTGATATCTCTTTTGCCTGAGTCATTGGTGCCATCTATGAGCAAAAATTGGCATTTTCATTCTGGATGAAGTAGTTTATTGCATCATTTCAGCATTGATGTGCGATGACAATTTTTTTTAACATTTTCCCACAGCCAATCAACCAAGTCATTTTTAAAAATTCGTTATAATATCAGTTTTTACAACGAGGTTTGGACTGTACTTCGAAAATGGAATTTTTTTTTGTAAAAATTTTGCATGGGTTTAAATTATTCATGCAATATTTAGTTGCTTAAAGATGAATTTTAATTAGTGTATACGTTGAGAGGTGATCAATATTTGTGTTTTGAGTCGGGAGTTTCGCACTTGGAGTCATTAACACAATGGCTTCCCTCATTAGTTGTAATTATACGATAAGTCTTTTGATGTTCTCAAACCCCCACTCGTTTTACTAATCTGGTTTCTGTTTGGGGGAGAGACCTGCAGCTGAATATCAAATATATGCACAAAATTAGCTAATGGTTATAAGTTGGGATCGCTAAATTCTCATTAAGGGTTTAAACCATTAGTATTGATCGCACCGACTTTCCTGTTGTTTAGTTTATCTCTGCACCGTTCATTAGGCGGTTTCGAAAGCTTTTCATTTTCTTGCAGTCCCATCTTGAATCTCTGGAACCTAGGGAAACTGGCACTTGGACTAGATTGTCCTAGTTAAGCAGCGTCATAACCAGATAGGGGTACACCTATACCTCGCTATACAGCTGCTCTTTATACGGCATTTCGCTATAACGGCCTTTTTTAATTATGGCACTTTTCGATTTACGGTCCACAATGTTCGTTATATGGTCAAAAAGTCGGGAAAGTCACGTGTACGTTCTCCTGATTCGTTATACGGCTTTTCGCTTTACGGCCAACTTTTCCGGAACGTATCTAGGCCGTAAAGCAAGGTATGGGTGTATAATGTAAGGACAGCATTGTAGCCTTTGGGTTTCATACACTGAATGATTTTGAAGGCATGTAAACAGGAATAAGAAAATTTTTTCAAATGTCACTGGTCGGATGCAAAGTAATTCTTCAACCACAGATCTCTTGCATGCTGGGCGGCTTTACCAACCGACTGAATATTTTTTTTGGATAAGTTTGTGCACAGCAGAAAAAAATAGCAGCTGAGAACTTATCTGAAATTATTAGTTTTTTTTCTCCATTATTATTATTGATTATTGATGGATTATGCTGCAAGGAAAGTTTGAGGGTTTTGACAGAACCAATTTGCATGAGATGTCATCAGTTACGTGGGGAATTGTCATGTCAAAAAATTTCCATGTGTCGTTTTGCCAATTTTATGTCAGAAAAAAAAAAATAATTTTATTTTTTTTAAACTTTTAATTTATGTTTGAAGTTGAAGGTTTTACGTGTTGACACACGAAGTCGGTCGTTAGGGATTTGCAATGTACATTTTACGAGCAAGAATGTTTTTTCTGTGTTTGCTTTTACTTTGGCTTTTGACTAAATCTCCAGGGAATGGAGACAAACGTATAGAATACACAGTGTTGCACGCGTAACTAGTTAGCGAAAAAGTAACTAGTTACTCACCGTTACTGTTTCTTTTCGGTGCCGGTCAAACCCTAGAATACGCTTTTAATGTTTGTTTTTTCTATTGCAGATTTTTTCTAGAGTTGGAAAACTTCTCAAAATTGTCACATTTACCAAAAATAGTAAGTGCCTTCATCCCTATTGACTTAATATATGGATTAAAGCTTTTAATTTTCCCACAGATACATTCCAGGCACTCATCCAGTATCCTGATGTGATGTCTGCGCAATCAGCTAAATTGGTGAGTTAAACATAGCACAATTTGAGACCATTGAATAATTAGATTTTATATTTAGTCACATGTTTCCAAGTGGGAATATTTTTTTTCGACTTTGTTTTTGCTTTTAACATAATATCCTTTCGACAACAAAAGAGTTTTGTGATGAAGCAATTGCAAAGGCGGAACAAATTGAATATTTTTATTTATTTAATAAAAAAATATTAATTTTTTTTTCCTTTTGCTTACAGGCCTTGGATGGACAGAATATCTACAACCAGTGTTGTACTCTTCGAATCGAATATTCTAAATTGACAAATCTCAACGTAAAATACAATAACGACAAAAGCCGTGATTACACGAATCCCAATTTACCCACTGGCGACCCTACCATTGACAGCGCCATTGCACTTGGAGGTATTGCCTTATAATATAATTTATTTTTTCTCATCTTATTATTATTATTATTATTATTATTTTGCATCTTATCTTGAGCTTTAATTTATCATTGATAATCAGTTTTTGTTTTTGATTATAATAACAATTTTTTTGGTGTTAATCTAATAATCGTTATCTTTTTTGTTTTTCCTGTTTCTTTTTTTGGTGCTAATCAAGGAACCCAGAGTATGCTGGCGTCTCCTTTTGCTACAATGCATGGATTGGGGACGCCACTAACCGCCGCTGCCTACGGTGCAACCACTGTGGGAGGAATGCCATTGGCTGGTATTTACTCTTTTGCTACTAATTATATTTGCAAATGGTGCCAAGCGCTGGTACTAATATTAGTTTGAGAAATTGTGTGTCAAGTGGTTAAGTTGTTGAATAAGAAGACCAGTTGTTGCCAACAGTCATCCTGGACACGCAGTCTAATCAAATTTGCCAAGTTTTATTCGAATACTCTTTGTGTTGCAAAGCAGGCCAGCTCACATTGCCTCCAGTTTAGATTGAGTTTTAGTCTGATTCAAAATGCCTATTGATGGGTTAAAGTATCCTGGTTCACATTTTCGGCTTGCAAGATAGTTTTCTCAGGCACAAAGAGTCTTTTGCCGCAGAGAGGTTAGATTGGAATGCCACTTTATTTTCCACCGGCAGCAGACTAGCCTTTAAATTATTCTCGCTTTGCCAATGGAGGAAAGAATTATCCTATACACCATACTCTTTCTAAAGCCAGCAGGGCAAAAGGGGGTCTGACAAAATCGCTGATTTTCCTACTTTTAAGGGTGGAAAATTGGTCGATTATATCGTTGAAGCAAAGAGTTCTCAGCTTATCGTGTTCCATACTCAGAATATTTAAGTCGACTAATTTTTCCTGAGACGCAGTTTGATTTTATTCCGGGGCCCCTAAGCAACTGCTTATTCTGCTTATGTGTAAATCCGGCTCTGGTTCTGGTTTCCAACTCGAGCACTGCGTGTAATTAAAAGTTCGGTAAAAGTGTGATCCGTTCATAAGCCAAACTTCCTAGTTTGTCATTCTTTGGTCACATGACCAAAATGCAAGCAATTTTTATTGACCCGGTAATAAGCCTACCGCCAGGCTTTCGAAGGCCAAATGTGGTGTAAAATCTCTTGGCTTGTGATCGAGTATATACAGTAGGTATGTTTCCGAGGTGACAAATTTCAATAATATCGTAATGTTTGATTACCAGAAGCTGCTGGTGACACAGATGCGGCCTATGGTTTGGAAACATAGTTAGGAGTGAATTCATATTACACGGATTTACTGATTGTTCCAATAAGTCAATTTCCTCGCTTTGCTGCATCTGCGTCAATGTACCGCGCCCAATTACAGGGCATTTTCTGCCAATCTGATTGAATTTGTAGCTTTGCAATATTGAACAATTGGCTCGGTGTCAAGTGGAAATGAAGGCTGGAGCTCTTGATTGCTTATGAAAATCAAATGTTGTCACCACCTGTAGGATCAATAACAGAATCTCCGGTGTTGTCAATTTTAATTCGATTTTTGGCTCGGTGTGCAGTTCTTCCAGTTTCTGAAAGAAAATCAAGATTCAGGAGCGGGAATAGCAGTTTAAATTTATTATTATGTGGAAGTTGAAGTGTAGTTTAATGAATTTTTTTTTTTCTTTTTCACTTTGGGAAAATCGATTTTTGTTGTGAAGTTGGTTGTTTGGCATGAAGGAAAGGGAAGGAGACACAATTAAAATTTAAATTACCTCTCATTAGTTTTCACGTTGCGGTGAACTTTGCAATTTAGCTGCTCGCAGATTAGCAACTCTGATTATGCCAATTATGCTACAATTGCAAACTTTACGCTTTTGGGTTTTTCATCCCTTTTTTTTAATTGAGTGAATTTCCGAGCACTTTTTCTTTCTTTTTTCCTTCCGCTATTATTGGAAATTTATTTTTTGTTTTAACTTGTTGTGAGGTTAATGTTTGCAGAATGTCGCTAATGCATAATTAATGGATTAATGCAATTACCCGAGAATTCAAAATTTAAATTTATTTGATTAAACTTGTTAATTGTGCAAAAAAGCCAAAAAGGGTTGTGACCAGTTGTTTGATTAGGGCATTTAGAATGTTATAATTTTCTTAATGAGCAAATTAAAGACATGCTGCAATGGTTTACAAAGGCACTTATTGAATTAAAAATGCAGTAAAAGACAAAGATGTAGGCGTTATCGCTGTTTTCTTTTTTTGTTGTTTAATTATCTGGCTCAATGCTTCTTGATATTCATTACTGGTATCATATGTCCTGAAAGCTAGCATTCCTGATATGAAACCAAAAAACAAGCACCAAATGGATACTAACAATGGATGTGTCTCAGAAATCCAACTGAAGACAAGATTGCTTCTTGTTTAGTAACAAGAGTAGATGCCATCGGTTTCCAGGCAACCACACTTTGCCATCTTTTATTAGTCCCAGACACTGAACCATTATTTGGAGCTAAAATAAGAGCAATAATACCTTGAGTGCGCTCAGTTTCGAATTTAGTCTGGAAGGGGATGAAATTAATTCAACTTGACCACTATGATTGCAATTATCGCAAAATGTTTTAAACTTGATTTTTTATTTTTATTTTATTTTTTTTTAGTCAGATGTGGACATGGCACCAGATTCACTAAGTGCATTCGAAAAGTTATTTAGACTAACCCATATGGTTCAAAAATATATTGCAATTATATTACAATACATTATAATGTCGCACTTTGGGTATTGCGCGTCAATAACGTTGTTGTGAATCTGGGCCATGTTTCTGTTTGTGACTAGAGATGGAAAGTAGTGTTACAGTGACCATATTGATTATTATTTTGTTTCAGCCATGCCATTGGCCGGATTTTCTCTTTCCGGTGCAGCAGCAACGACAGCAGCTTTGGGTGCAGCGGGGATTCGTTTGGCCGGTCAGATGGCAACCGGTTGTGTCCTTTTAGTGAGCAACCTCAATGAAGAGGCGAGTCTCATACATATATTTCATTTATTTTTTAATTTTATTATTTATTTATTTTTTTATTTTAATTTCTGTTCATGACTTTATTTCCTATTTTATTTCTTAATGCAGTTTTATAATTTTTTCTTGGCTTTATTTGTGTTGTAAGTTTCATTTGAGTGGGAACACACCAAAAAGTCTTTTAAGTGTTTTGAATGTAGACTAGTCAAACTACAGTTTGCATGCCACCCTGTGTATGTTTTTTTTTTTGTTTTTTGTTTTTTTTAGATTTTTATTAAGTGTTTTAATTTTTATTTTACTATACTAGTCTTAAGTGCATTCAAGTGCTACTTCTGGCTGCAATCTGATTTGATTCTAACACATTGATCCTCTCAGCTAATTTATACCAATAGTCTAAAAACTAACTTTTTGATGGTTTTTAGACAGCAGACAATTCAAAAGTTGTCTCCCGTATTTTAAATATCTGTGATGGTGCATGGCAAATGCCGAGAAAATTGCCAAAAAATTAAACCTGGCTGAACTAGTAGTATTCCAAAAAGTAAAAAGTCCAGTAAGAGGAACGGGGATTACATTGAAAAAATGCATTTTGACAATGCATTTGCAATTCTTTAGTAACAGTGCTACAAAATACGATTTAGACAAAAAATAATATTGTGGAAAGCATTTCGTAATATATTTTGCACAATGTATTATCATTTGCAAACCAATAGCGTGCAGAAATGTATTACATTCATCACAATGGTTTGTAATACATTGCAATTTATTTTTGAACTATGAAGGTGTCGTAAGATTCTTTTATTTTTTTGGTATTGGTCATGCAACATCACGTTATGAATATATTAGGGATATTGTATCAAGTCACTTACCACATTCAAGGCTCGTTCACAATCAATCAAAGAATTTAGATTCTTGGTTTTTTTGTTGATTGTGAACCAGCAGTTATGAGAGCACACCCATACCTCGCTTTACGGCCTAGATACGTTCCGGAAAAGTTGGCTGTAAAGCGAAAAGCCGTACAACAAATGAGGGGAACGTACACAGGGGATTTCCCAACTTTTTGGCCGTATAACGAACATTGTGGGCCGTAAATCGAAAAAGTGCCATAATTAAAAAAAGCCGTTATAGCGAAATGCTGTATAAAGAGCAGCCGTACAGCGAGGTATAGGTGTACAGTAATACGTGATTACACCAAGATCTCTAGGATTCTGACTTTAAAACTTAAGCATTAAACATGGACTTGAAAGTCATTTATTTTTATTTTAAAAATATATTACGAGAAATCAGTTTTTTCCTGCTTAATTTACCTACTAATGTTAATTTTTAAAGCAATCGAGTTAAATTTGATTTGTCCACCACGACCTTATATTTTTTGAATTGGAAATTTAAGAGACGGGGAGAGTCCAAAGAAAAACCTCAAACTTTATATTAATAATTATTTATATCCTGTATTTATTAATTTTTTTTATTCTCGTTTCTCCAATTTTCTTGATTCATCCGCTCGCTGGTGTTCCCCAAATGTGGACTTCTTTGTTGTTCGGAATACACTTTGATGCCGTCATTTTCTCTTCTGCCTCTACTCTTCTTGTCTCGCTCATCTTTAGATGGTCACGCCAGACGCTCTCTTTACCCTTTTTGGTACGTTTTATAAGCACTGTATTTTTATTTTCTCTTGATTTTTGTTTATTTTTTTTTTACTTACATGAATTTGTGTCAGAAACCAGTCTTTTTGATTATTGTTATTTGCATGGATTTTTTGATTTTTTTTTTTTTAATTAATTGGTATTTTTTGTGTGTAGCACTGATTTTTTATTTTCTTCAAAGCACTTTACTATGCCTTGCAAAAGAAAGTGTTGTTTCAATTTTTTTTTCATTAAACCCCCATTGCTTTGTCATCAGTTTGCTACTATTTGTGATATTTTAACTTGTGTTTTTCTTATATATTTTTTTTCTTCTGTCGAGTGACTGTAATGATAGTGATACACATCCAAAAAAAATACCATTTTTTTAAAGTAATTTTTTTTTTAAATTTTTAAAGTAATTTTTTTCTTTTATTATTTAAAGAAAATAATTTTTTTTTATACAATATAACTGTATAATCATGAATAATTTTTTTTTTGTGCGTTTAATTGTGAATTTTTGCCAAGACATTTGCTTTTTTGATTTTCTAGGCGTTTATGGCGATGTCCACCGCGTGAAAATCCTTTTTAATAAAAAGGATAATGCCTTGATCCAAATGGCTGAACCAACCCAAGCTCATTTAGGTAAAACATAAATTTAAAAATATAATTATCATCAAAATAATTTAATATTTGATGATTTTTTTTTCCATTTAGCGATGAGCCATTTGGATAAAATTAAAGTGTTTGGCAGAAATGTTCGCGTTATGCCTTCCAAACATCAAACAGTGCAGTTACCCAAAGAAGGACAACCGGTAAATATTTATACAGTTTTTTAAATTATCGTAATTTTGTCAGTGCTTTTCGGACCCCACATGGCACTGGGATGCCAATGTGGAGTTGGACACACTCACTAATGGAAAAACAGTCACAAACAGTCACAATTTTTTTTTTTTAATTTTAAAAATTGTTTATTTTAGGATGCAGGATTAACCAAAGACTACACTCAGTCACCTTTGCATCGTTTCAAGAAGCCAGGATCAAAGAATTATCAAAATATTTATCCTCCTTCAGCGACATTACATTTATCAAACATTCCGTAAGAATTGAAAAAAGATCTAAAAAATCACCTTTAAAGCGAAAATCGACTTTTTGTTATAAATTTATTGCATTATTCATCACTTTAGGTCTTCAGTTCCGGAAGATGAAATTAAAAATGCATTTTCAAATAATGGAACAGTGAAAGCATTCAAGTTTTTCCCGTAAAATATGAAAATTTGAGCAAACCGAGCGGATTTTAATGTAATTTTTTAATTTTTATAGGAAAGATCGCAAGATGGCTTTAATTCAGATGGCTAGCAATGAAGAGGCAGTGACAGCATTAATTGTTCGTGTTGATAATTTTAAATATAATTAAGTTTTATAACTAATTCTTATATTTTCGCTATTTAGAATATGCACAATTATCAGTTAGGCGACTCGAGTCACTTACGAGTATCGTTTTCCAAGTCGACCATCTGAAATGGTTCATGCCTACTATATTTTCCTTTTGATCTGTCAACCGATTTTTAAAAAAAAAAATATTTGTTTTTCCACCTGGACCAATGAATCGCCTGTGATGCTGTTACCTGCTGAACTACCAGATAGGTGTTCAATATAAAAAAAAAAAAAATGGGGGAATTTGTTTTTTGTTTTTTGTTTTTTTTGTATTAATTTATTTTCTATGTACGAATTTTTTTGGTGTAGTTGAAATGCACTTGGGAATGAAAAGTGATCATGGTGAAATTTAAAAATTAAAAATAACTGAAATTTTTTTACTTAAAAATGATTTTTTTTTTGTTTTGTTTTAAGCGATCTCTTTAAGTCGTATTGGGATACCACAATTTGTATGCATTTTGTTTTTTGTTTTTGTTTTTGGTTGGTTTTTATTAAAGTTGCCACTCAAGTGCATTTCTCGATTTATTTTCGGTAGCTTTTAATCGAACCGCGGTTCAATTTATCACCTTTTTCTATTAAAATAAAAATATATAGGTTTTGTTTTTTGATAATATTAATTAATTAATCAATGATAATACGGATGAATGTATTTTTGCAAAAAACAAAAGAGCAAAGAAAAAAATAACTTGTCTAGATGTTGATGTTTGACAAGCTTCAATTTTCAAAGAAATATATATATTTTTGCATTCTTAACATGGGGAGTTGATAAAAAGAAAGAAAAAGTCAAAGAAATTAAGCAGATTTTATGGTTGTAACGAGTTTGAAGGGTTTTTCTTTTGTTTGGTTTTTATTTTCTTTTAGTGTTTTGTCATTCCAAACAGTTTTTTGAGGAAAAAAATGAGATAATGTTAGAATATTTAGTAGTTTTCTCTAGTTAAGTAATCTTTTATCATTATAATTAATATTATTATTATTATTCTACTCTTTTTCTAAGCATTTTTTTTTTTCTTAAATCATAATTATCCAGTAGATGATTAGTGTAACAAATCCGTTCTTCCGAGTAGGAAAACAGGATTTTGTATTTTGTTTTTCTAATTTTTAGTTTTTGATTCATTCATATTTGTAACTTGCCACGGGATTGGCGTAAAAGCAGTGAAAAATCTCGCAGGATGAGAGCATTTTTTTGTTTTGTGCATTTTTTATTATTATTATTATTATTATTTTCATGTAATCTGGTTATGCACATATCAAATACCTTGCTTCTTATTGTATCTTTATGTGCCTTTAAAATGAAACAAAAGGAAAAGAAACAAAAAAAAAATCGACGAGTTGTGTTTTAGATTTGTATTATAATTCTAATCTGGTGTTCATTTTAAACAAGAATTTCTCTTTGTTTTGCTATATACACTACCCGTGGTTGAACTTTCTTCTGTTCACTTAGCATTTTAGTGAGATGGAAACAATTAAGATTGTTGTGCATATTGTCATAATTTCGAATTTTTAATCATCATCTTCTAGCTCTTTAAGTTGACTGTAATCTTTTTTTTTTAATTTTAATTTTTTTTTTCAGTGTCTTACACCATTTTTTCCCTTTTTCTCCTGTTGATGTGTTGGGTGTTGCTCATTAGTATTTTTCTACGCGTATTTGCTGCCAGTGTGTTGGTATATTGGCAGCATCTCGTAACTTTGCGAACTAATTTTTTCAAATTTTTAAAGAAAGAAAATAAGAAAAAAAAATTGTTTATTTATATTTTATTTTATTTTTTTGGTTTTATTTTTTTATTTTGGATATTTTTAATCGTGATGTTGTGATACGTCTAAATCCCTCAAACTGAAACTCAGGCCTGCATAAGATAAGAAAAAAGGGAATTATATTTGGGGAAAAAGAGAAAAAAGATGAAACACTCCCTCATATCATTGTGCCTCACATCATGAAGGGAACAAAAACAGTTTCTACATTAAAACTATGTGTTTTTTTTTGTTTTTTTAATTATTATCATTATTATTATAAACAAAAAGTTAAGCTGGATGTTTATATAAATGTATGCCTCCAAATGAGTGACAAAATTAATTGAAAAAAAAAAGAAATTTAAATAACCCGTGCCTTTTTGTCTTGAAAGAAGGTGCTACCTGTTATCAAAAGAAATAACAAAAGGAAAAAAAAATTAATTGATTCCATTATAAAAAGAAGAAAATGATAGTCTTGTATGTGGAGATGATTAAAAAAATCAATTTTGTAAAAAAGAAAAATTGTTTAAAGAAAAAAAGAATTTATATAACGAGTGAGTTGGAAGATGAAACATGGAAATATTTGCACAAAAGAAAAAAAAAAATTTGTACCCGATATAAAAAAAAATTTTTCTCCTTTTTCCAGTCTTTCATCTCCTATATACTTCTTCTCTTTACTGATAAAAGAAAATTTTTCTCGATGGTTTTTTCTCGTGATTGTCAGCCATATCTTCTTATTCTTTGTCATATCGTGTACAATTCTTCTTAGTATCGTTATACTATATAAAGAAAGAGAAATTTTTAAAACTTCACAAATTTCTGATGCTGATATTAGATTAAAAGAAAAAGGAAAGAAAAGTGCTTGCAATTTTTCTCTCTTTCTCTCTATTTCTGTCTCTTTCTCTACGAAATTGGAGTGCGTTTTTTCATGTTTGTATTTTTATCTTTCTTGCGAGTTTGCAACCTGATTGTAATACTTTTCTTTTTTTGATTTCAAAAATTATTTTTTTTATTAGATGACAACATAAGTCTGCTTTTTCAAATAATCGCAAACAAAAAAATGTGGTTATGTACATTTAGGCTTTTTTTTTAGTTTTAGTTTTAGTTTTTGAAAATGGTCTAGAATTTTTCAGTTGAAACGTGCTTTGCCTGCATGCTGAATATCCAATACTTTCAGGAGTGTTTCACTCCGAAATGAATTTTTTTTAAACATAGTAACTGCATTCAAAAAGTCATTTATTCTGGTTTATTCAGGGCTATGGCTCAAGATAGGATCGAGCTGTGCGACCGCACGTGGCATCAAATTTCATAAGGCGCATTATTGTGTCTAAATTTCACAGACTGCTCAAAACAATGAAAGTGAAATTACCAATTTTGGAAATTTCAGATTAAAAACTTTGTCGGTAAGAACCAGTCTGGTCAAACTCTTGCTGTAATACAATTTGGAATTTCAGTCTAAATGACACTTCGAATGCAGCTGATGTAATTTCAGTCGAAACTATAAATGAGAAAACATTGATATTTGTAATTTGAGATGATTATCAATAGTCAGGATTTTCTACTATAGTGTAAATTGGACAATAACAAGTGGTCATCAAATGCAAAATTTAGTGAAAAATTTCAATTCAGATATACGACTTATTGTGCTGGTGCAAATACTCTGGAATTTTAATCCAGTTGCAACAGCTCTAATCAGATTAAATTGAGTCTTTTTTTCTTTTTCTAGCAGCTATTTTAAAGGATATTTTTTGAGAATTGAGCCATTTTAGCTGTGTGCTATAATAGCTGCTTGATTTCAAATGGAAAACTGATTGACAAAGTCTGGAATATTCCAGTTACCACAAGAAGAATGCAAATTTGAATTAGCAGAAATGATGTTGCTATTTTTTAACCAAATGATTGGAAATGAAATATTGAGGTTGCAGTCTCTAAGTAATGTGTGTCCTGTTCCCTTCTTGACCTTTTCTTGTGTATCACAGGGTTTGATAGCCTTTTCATATACTATTTCAAAAGAATGTAGTTCACTTATTTTTGTTAGAAACAAACAGTTAGCCAATTTGCTTCTCAATTTCTATATATTTTCTCTCTATTACTATTACTATTATTATTATTTTATGTTTGAGTTTACTCTTTCCATACTTAAATGACTGTATCTTATCTTGATGGGTTTTATTAAACATTTTTTCTCTCTTCTAGCTTGATGGAATTTCTTTTTAGTTTGCAACCAATTTTTCTCTTTTTTCTCTGCTTGTCTCATCTCATCAAGAGAATTCTCTAAACTAGGTAACAACTGATTGGGTTTGGGACTTGAGATTTCATGATAATCGGTTGTTATGTGAATTTGGAGATTTCTGCTTGACAACTCTGCGTTTAGTGAAGAGTTTGAAGAAAGCTTTTTGCATGTTTTTCCTCTTTTATTATTTCAGGAAAAATCTTCACTCTTGTTTTTTTTTTGTTTTTTTTATCTGTGCTTTTTGATTTGATCTCTTATGTTATTCAGGAAATTGAAATCTATGCATGATGTATACTTTTACTCTCTTCAAATTCAACACTAAACACAACAGAAACAAACAAAAAACATTTTTTTTATTTTTTTACTGAAAAATTATTTGATTTTTAATTTTAAATCAATTTGAAACGAAGAACGTGTTTCAGTATCCGGTCAAGGTAAGTGAAAAGTATTTTTTTTATAAGTTATTTAAATTAAAAGATCCAAATTGGGTTTAATTAAACGTAACCGATAGTTCTTATTACGGTGCATATTGCAATGGTATCTCTCAGTGCAGGATTAAACCCAGTGGAGGCCCCCTGGCAAATTAAGAAACCTTGATTGTAATTTTCTTTCAATATTAAATTAATATTATTTTGATCCATCATTGCGGGCCCCTAAAAGGCGTGGGGCCCATAGGCTGGTGTCTACTGTGCCTAATTGTTGATCAGGTACTGGCTTCTCCTACATGCAACTACATGTTTTGGTCATTGCTGGTAATGACAACCAGTGACCAAACGACCTTTACTCCACTGTGCAGTAGAAAGTGGAAAGATAGGAACTGATAGCAACTAATCTCTAATGAAGACGATTTCGAGTGAATTCTATAATTTCTTCGATCGGCTGCAGGAACTGCGACATCATACAACGAATAAATTGTTACTACAGTCGAAACTCGTTATAACGAATCACTCGAGACCCGAAAAATCGGTTTGTTATAACAAAATATAACAAAATGCGCTTTACAGCTGAAAAAAATTCACTTTTTGACATGAAAAACAATATTTATTTTTATGCATGGTGATCTTTGTTTGATTTGAAGTTATGTCAATATTTTTCAAAATAAAATTTTCAATTTTATCAATTTAAAAAATTATATCTGCTGGTACAATGCCTGTAAACAAGTGATTTTTTGCTTTTCTTGTTGCTGCAAATGTTTATTTAGCAGCCATTTTAAAATGGGAAATTTCCCAAATAAATATTGTTGTCCTCTCGGTTTCTAAATAAGGACATCTGTCAAGAGTCAAACGATCAATTTTCGAAATTCGTTATAACAAGGGCTTGTGAGTATTAGAGTGTTTCTAAAAATGTGTTCGTTATAACAAAATTTTTTTTCATGGGGTCCTATGGCAAACCAACCAAGTCATTCAAAAAAATTGTAATAGCAAAAATTCGTTATAACGAGTTTCGACTGTAGCATTTTTAAAAATTACAATAATTATCATATATTGATTTTTGCATGTTTAAAATATATTTTTTGAGGCGATGCTGCCTTGAGAGATGATTAGATGTCATTCAGTAAACCATAGGGCATTGTATTCTATCTGTGCTAGCAAAATTGAGCCGTAACATTTGTTGTACCATACTATCGGACCAAGTTCTCTACTCTTTTGTGCTGATTAGATTGGCTGTCAACACACAATTTTGTATGATGAATGAAAACAACAATTTTTACACGTGCTGGATTGCTGAATAAAAATTCTGTCAATGGAACTCCCGACAGTGGTGGGCTCAACGTGTCAACTGTGACTGATAAGATAAGTTTCGGTGAAGCTATTTTGTCTCCAATGGGTGTTTATGCAAATACAACCATGAGATTATCTTGAAAAGGAAGTTTCGTGTTCTGAATTTTTTTCTGTAGTATCAGTCTACAATTCGTCTTTCCATGTGGTTTATTAATTGATTATTTCAAGCCGAAGAGCCCCAAGTCTAGTGATTTTTGTTTCCTTTGGTCACTTCTTCATTTTATTTATTTATTTCTATATCTAAATTTGTTAAACTAAACTAATAATCATTCGACCTTGGTTTTTGTTATAATTATTCTGTATCAAATTACGAGTCCAGAGTATTTAGGTTATCTCATTCTGAGTAGAATCTCGTAGAAGAACATTTTCTTCGCATGGTTAGGTCGGAACGATGGTTTTCTTAATGTGTTGCGAGGTAATTTATCTGCTAATCACCGTGACTGTTTGTTATTTAACTTGGTGGTTGTGGTCAACCAGGCAAGGTGATCTTCCACCTGGTCCCAGGGGACTGCCATTTGTTGGCTATTTGCCGTTTTTAAGTCGAAATGGGGAAGTGCAATTGGCAGAAATCAGCAAGAAGTATGGAAATGTCACGAGGTATTTTATTTTATTCCTATAAAATAAAATGTAAACAGCACTAAACCATTAATCCAATTATTAATAATAGGTTAAGGATTGGTAGTGTTCCATTTGTGTTGCTCGGTGATTATAAGGCAGTAGTGGAAGCATTTGTGAGACAAAAACGGACATTTATTGGAAGACCAAAGTCGAATTTATTTAAAGTGAAGGAAACTGATAGAGGTAGTATTGATGTCGTAATATCGGTTTACCACTTTCTAATTGCTGTGAATTTTGTGAAGGGGTCTGCATAACTGATGGAGACATTTGGAAAGAAATGAGAAAATTCACACTAATTTCTTTCAAAGAATTTGACTTTGGCCAAAAATCAATGGAGCCCAGAATTATTGTAAAAACCTATTAATTCATAACATTTTTTTTTTATTATGTTTTTTTTATAAATCATTTTTGTATTGTGCAGAATGAAATTGAACACTTTCTCGATAAATTAGCTCAGTTTGGAGGTGCACCACTGGACCCTTCAAATTGGCTGGGGATAAGTATTGCTAACATCTTCTCAGTGTTCGAATTCGGACGTCGATTTGACTACGCAGATCCAGAGTTTAACAACTTAGTCAAACTGACTGATGAAGCAATGTCACATTTCAGTTCGATTGCATTGAGGAGTTTATTCCCTTGGACGTACAAAATTCCGTTTCTGGAATCAATTACTGGTGAAACGAGAATGGTGTAAGCATTAGTTGTAAGCTTATAACCATACACTTTTTAAAACGCAAGCACGTCTGACAAATATTTATTTAATTTGCAATTTAGGTACATAAGAGATGAAGTCGAAAAGTTCATGTGTAAAAAGATCAAAGATCATCAGAAAGCGAAGGGAGGAGCAATGAATGATTTTATCGATGCATTTCTAAAAAAAAGACAAGAGAACATTGACACCATTGGTTCAGAAGGTTTATTTGATTGTGAGTGAATAATTTTAATACGCATCCACAAAAACTTGAAACCCTCGTCGGCCTTCTGATAGTATTGATTACATCTAGTTTCATCTTGGTGATATCGCCAGCTAGTGGTGAATTAACTACTACAGTGAAACCTGTAGTTGATCGTTGATAGGTTTCGCCGTTTCCGGATGGAGCTAATTGCTTGTGTAAAAACGATGACAAATCAAAAATAAAGAAATAAAACGGAAATATTTTCGTTTTGTCATCATTTTTAACACTTTCCCCATATTGTATTTGTACGCCTTAGTTGGCAATAAATTATCAAATTTCTTTTTTATTCTTCAAATTTTTATTTGGAAATAAATTTGAAAAACTTTTTGCACGACTATAGATAAGTTTGATTGTGTTAGTAAAGATTTTTGTAAATTATCAATCTGTAACGTTTGTTTTTGAAGTAATTTGTGTTTCCAATTTATTTTTCAGTGGTTTGTCTCGAAGCAAATTTATGGATTCTTTTCATTGCTGGATCCAAAACCACAGTTACCACTTTACTGTGGGTCATTCTTTACATGGCTATGTATCCAAAAGTACAGAAAAAAGTTCAGGAAGAGCTGGATGCAGTTGTAGGAGTGAATAGAGCCCCCTCATCAGTGGATCGGCTTCCTTACACTAACGCAACATTACTCGAAATTCAAAGATGCGGATCGGTTGTACCACTCAATTTAGAACATCGGTATTGACGACATTAGACAATAATGATTCAAAATATAAATCAATTTTTGTGATTAGTAACCCTGACGAAGCAAACTTGTTTGGCTTCAAAATTCCAAAAGACAGCAGAGTTATATCAAATTTGTGGGCTATTCATCACGATCCTAATTTGTGGAAAGATCCTCACAAATTTATGCCCGAAAGATTTCTAAATGCCAAAGGTGAAGTGGAGAAACCGGACTATTTAATTCCATTCTCAATAGGTTTTTATTTGAATTTTTTAAGAATTTTTTCTGGGTTTCAAAACATATTTTTAATTTTTAGGTAAACACATCTGTATCGGCGAAAGCATGGCTAAAATGGAACTTTTACTTTATCTCGCATCGATTCTGCAAAGATTCGACATCAAAGCACCCGTAAATGAGCAACTGACCACCAAATCTGTATCTGGAATTACCCGTTGTCCTTTACCGTATAAAGTTTGTTTTTCTTTGAGAAGTCACTAAGTAGATATGTGTTGCATCCCGCCATTTGTACAACAACTATTCCCTAATAATTCGATCGTTGCTTGCTATATTCTTGATTACAAATAACGTATAAGGTTGTGTGGCAACCTCTAACAATGTCTTCAGCTAAATAAATCAATTGACTCACAAATGTGCTGAGAGATAGTTGCTTTATTTTTCACCAAATTCAAAAACTACAAGAAGACACAAAATGCAAAGAGCAATGGAATGCAGACTTAACCTAACTTTACCAATTGCCTGGACCATTCATCATGGCATTGGTGGGTGTATCAATATCGATCAAATTGTCCTGTCCACATTAAAATTTATAATTCATTTCAAGTTGTTAGAAAAGTCATACTTTTATATATTGCATTTTTTTGTTATACTTTCTATGGCAGTACTGATGAATAATTAAACAAACTTTGCCAATTTTTTTGGGGTTTTAATTCTTTTTTTGCGAATGAGAAATATTGAACTTGGTGCATTGGCGGGGCAACGAGCAAAGCAAAACTTCGTGTTACCGTACGATAAAACGGATCGACCGATACTTCACATATTGTTATTCATTGACAATTCGACCAAGCACTGTAATTTTACATTAAAAATAAATTTGTTTTACAAAAACTTTTTAAAGAAAAATAATATTGGTAAAACAAAATCGGTTCTAATTGGCGTTTGACTAGTTCTGGATTTCCGAATGAAAATTCAGCCAATGGAACTCCTAATAGTGGTGGGTTCACCATATCAATTCCGACTCATGAGATAGGTTTCGGTGTAGCTATTTTGTCCCCATCGGGTGTTTATGCAGATGCAACTTTGAGATTATCTTGAAAAGGAAGTTTCACGTTCTGAATCTTTTTCTGTAGTATCAGGCTATAATTCGTCTTTCCATGAGGTTCATTAATTTATTGTCTCAAGCCAAAGGGTCCCAAGTCTGGTGGTTTTTGTCTCCTTTAATCACTTCCTTATTCTATTTTTTTAATTTCTATATTTATATTTGTTAAAATAATAATCATAATAATCATTTGGTTCCATGAATTCGATTGGGATTTTTGTTTAGAATAATTATTTTGTATCAAATTACGAGTCCAGAGTATTAAAGTTAACTCACTCTGAGTAGAATCTCGTTGAAGTTTATTACCCTCGCATGATTAGGTGGGAACGATGGTTTTCTTAGCGTATTGCGATGTAATTTATCTGCTAATCACCGTGACTGTTTGTTATTTAATCTGGTGGTTGTGGTCAACCAGCCAAGGTGATCTTTCACCTGGTCCCAGAGGACTGCCATTTGTTGGTTATTTGCCGTTTTTAAGTCGAAATGGGGAAGTGCAATTGGCAGAAGTCAGCAAGAAGTATGGAAATGTTACGAGGTATTATTTTATTACTACAAAATAAAATATAGACAGCACGAAACATTAATCCAAATGTTAATAATAACAGGTTAAGGATTGGTAGTGTTCCATTTGTGTTGCTCGGTGATTACAAGGCTGTAGTGGAGGCATTTGTGAGACAAAAACAGACATTTATTGGAAGACCAAAGTCGAATTTTTTTAAAGTGAAGGAAACTGATAGAGGTAATATTGATGTCATAATATCGGTGTATCACTTTCTAATTGCTGTGAACTTTGTGAAGGGGTCTGCATAGCTGATGGTGACATCTGGAAAGAAATGAGGAAATGCACACTAATTGCTTTCAAAAAATTTGCGTTTGGCCAAAAATCAATGGAGCCCAGAATTATTGTAAAACCTGTGAAATTATAACACGTTTTATTTATTATGTTTTTTTATAAATTTTTTTTGTATTGTGCAGAATGAAATTGAACATTTTATTTGTAAATTAACTCAGTTTGGAAGTGCACCATTGGACCCTTCAAATTGGCTGGGGATAAGTATTGCTAACATCTTTGCAGTGTTCGCATTCGGACGTCGATTTGACTACGCAGATCCAGAGTTTAACAACTTAATCAAACTGATGAAGCAATGACACATTTCAGTTCGATTGCATTGAGGAGTTTATTCCCTTGGACGTACAAAATCCCTTTTCTGGAATCAATTACTGGTGAAACGAGAATGGTGTAAGCATTAGTTATATAATCATACATTTGACATTTATTTATTTAATTTGCAATTAGGTACATAAGAGATGAAGTCGAAAAGTTCATGTCTAAAAAGATCAAAGATCATCAGAAAGCGGAGGGAGGACCAATGAATGATTTTATCGATGCATTTCTAAAGAAAAGACAGGAGAACATTGACACCACTGGTTCAGAAGGTTTATTTGATTGTGAGTGAACAATTTTAATACGCAACCACAAAAACTTGAAACATTCGTCGGCCTTCTGATAGTATTGATTCCATTTTTGTTCACCTTGATAATATCGCCAGCTAGTGGTGAATTAACTACTACAGTGAAACCTGTGTTGGCGACCACTTCCTAACACCACCATTTTTGGCACCCAATTTAAACCTATAGGGGTGATGCATAGGTGAGCTCCTATCGGCGACTTAACGCGATTTCCACCACTCCCAAAGAGATCGCGAGTTTTATCGCGACCGTGCGGAGCGTTGCCGCCATTCGTGGAACTACAAATTTCTGAGCTCTCAGCAAAATGTAGCCCCTGAGAATGATTTTTTCCCCTCAAAACAAACAAAAATGGGGACTTATTTTATCTTCTTTGGAGATCCCCTAACGTCGCTGGGTGTGCTGTATGTTGCTTACAACGCTGGTACGCCCTTAGCTAGCGTATTTGTTATCTCGTCCAAGGTTGAGAGAAAAATCGTTGAGAAGGTTTGCCCGTTTCCGGATGGAGCTTATTGCTTGTGTAAAAACGATGACAAATCAAAAAAAAAGAAATAAAACGGAAATATTTTTGTTTTGTCATCATTTTTACATAAATTCGAATTTCCCTATATTGTATTTGTACGCATTAGTTGGCAATAAATTATCAAAATTCTTTTTCATTCTTCAAACTTTTATTTGGAAATAAATTTGAAAAACTCTTTGGACGACTATAGATAAGTTTGATTGCGTTAGTAAATCTGTAACTCAATCTGTAACGTTCGGTTTTGAAGTTATTTGTGTTTGCAATTTATTTTTCAGTGGTATGTCTCGAAGCAAATTTATGGATTCTTTTCTTTGCGGGATCCAAAACCTCAGCTACCACTTTACTGTGGGTCATTCTTTACATGGCTTTATATCCAAAAGTACAGAAAAAAGTTCAGGAAGAGCTGGATGAAGTTGTAGGAGTGAATAGAGCCCCTTCATCAGTGGATCGGCTTCCTTACACTAAAGCAACATTACTCGAAATTCAAAGATGCGGATCGGTTGTACCGCTCACTTTACAACATTGGTATTGACGACATTAGACAATAAGGATTTGAAATATAAATCAATTTTTTTGATTAGTAACCCTGACGAAGCAAACTTGTTTGGCTTCAAAATCCCAAAAGACAGCATGGTTATATCAAATTTATGGGCTATTCATCACGATCCTAATTTGTGGAAAGATCCTCACAAATTTATGCCCGAAAGATTTCTAAATGCCAAAGGTGAAGTGGAGAAACCGGACTATTTAATTCCATTCTCAATAGGTTTTTATTTGAATTTTTTAAGAATTTTTTCTGGGTTTCAAAACATATTTTTAATTTTTAGGTAAACACATCTGTATCGGCGAAAGCATGGCTAAAATGGAACTTTTACTTTATCTCGCATCGATTCTGCAAAGATTCGACATCAAAGCCCCTGTAAATGAGCAACTGACCACCAATTCTGTATCTGGAATTACCCGTTGCCCTTTACCGTATAAAGTTTGTTTTTCTCCGAGAGGTTACTAAGTAGATATCGATCTAATTGTCCTGTCCACATTAAAATTCATAGTTCATTTCGAGTTGTTACATATTGCACTTGTTTGTTGTACTTTCTATGGTAATACTCATGAATAATTGAACCAAACTTTGTCAATTTTCTTTGAGTATTAACTCCTTTTCTGCGTATGAAAAATATCGAACTTGTTGCATTGGCGGAGCAACGAGCAAAGCAAAACTTCGTGTTGCCGTACGATAAAACGGATCGACCGATACTTCACATATTGTTATTCATTGTCAATTCCACCAAGCACTTTAATTTTACATTAAAAATGAATTTATCTTACGAAAACTATTTATAGAAAAATCGCTTTTAATTGGCGTTTGACCGGTGTGACACCTTTTGAAAATCCCCAGCCAATCCCCAGCGAGTCTCTTGACCAGTGGATCGTTAATTTAATGTCTCTTAGAATAGATAGTGGACTTTAGTGTTTTTTTTTGGTTTAATGTTTAGTCGCGGCCAATCGCCGGTAAATAGTTAAGAGCAAATGACATGCAAGATTATCATCGTGATGTTTAGTTGCTTGATAGGTTGTGACGAAACAGTTAAAGAGCGGTCAAGTTACACGGTGTTGTAAACACACGCTCGTGCGCCTCTGTACGTTTTAACGATTCTGCAAATCCTCTGACATCATAACACAACTTATCAAATAGAAACGTATGAGCACAAAAACGAATTGACGGAAACAAGAACTACACGAATAACAGCGCTAATCGAAGTTTGGATAGTAATTACAAACGTCAATTTGTTCGAACTGCACAGCTGGATTGAAGATGTCACCTGACTTGTATGGATAAAGGCCAGTATGTTATTGAATCGTCATGGTAACAAAGGTAGACAAGGTAGAAGAGAGCTCGGCAGGGAACGCATTACATGGAGTGGAGAATGCAACAATTTGCTAGGTAAAGATATAAAATGTAAATAGTGTTTACAAAATTTGTTAAATTTATTACTATTAAAAATTAAAAATGCAGTTTTGCCACTATTACAGCACTGTGACTAGGATAGATACAATTTTGAAATATTAAATGTAAAGAAAGCACTTAAATTCGCATAAAAAATGGAATAATTGCTGAATTTTATAGTTTTTCACTAGTATAGTGTATGCAAGCTTACATTTTAATTGTTTACAAGTAGGGAGGGCTGTTTTTACAATGGTGGAGGCCCCGTACCTAAAAATGTTAATTGTGATGTAAAGTAATGAAGAAAACAGTTCGAAAATCGTAAATTTATGCTGGTGGGGTATTGGTGTCTTGTTGGTGAGTGTTCAGTTTGTTTGTCTCCTGTGGAAATTCTTGGAAAATTATTAAAAAAAAATTCTAAATTTAGTTCTTGTAATGTTTTATTTACTTTACGTTAGTTTCTTTATTTAATTGACCCTGAGCAAGAAGAGTTTTACGCCACATTTCTATTTTTACTGCATTTTTTAACTTGTCTAAAACTTGAGTCGTATTAAATTTTGAAACTACGTTATTGGAAAACAATTTAAACCTTTTTATAGACAAGACTGTAGATGTTAAAATCAATTTCTTTCAGCCTTTTATTACGGTATAATCAGTTAGCAACAGTTGCGTAAATAAAACTGTTTAGGTGAATTTTTACGAACTTGTTCAGAGATAATGTTGAAACGCACAAAGTAAAATAGTCGTGGTCATGACATTCCAAAATTTCACTTAAATTCTTCTTTTCTTTTTTTTGGTTGGTACATGTTTGCAGTGAAAAATTAATTATTCATGTTATAGCGTGCTCGTGCAATTTTTCTGACCATCAATAACTTGAGTTACACAAGTTACCAACAAAAAAAAAATGGAATTTTTTTGTTTGGTATTGTTGCAGGAGTTTGGCTGACCGAAGACCTCTATAATATGACGAACAAGAATGAAAAATTCAGAAATATTTCCACTACATATGTGAAAGTGAGAAGAAAAAGACTAAGCAGCAACCGCTTAACAACCCCCATTTACAACGCAATGGATGAAACGCATTTGCCCAACTCAGTGCACCAAGATGGTAATAACTCGCTACTTTATTTGTGTAAAAAAAACAAACATGTTTTCGCTAAAAAATAACAAGTAACCAAGCAATCGTGTAGCACTTTTTTTGCCCACCCATTTTCAATGTTTAATTTAAAACTTTTACATTTTTTTTCTTCATTTCCTGCAACCGTTTTTTATTTATTTTATTTATATTTATTTTTTTTCTTATTTTTAAAAACAAATTTGTTTATCGTTTTCCAGATGAAGATGGCCACTACATCGATGCGCGCAAATACTGCGTAAGTTCTTACGGATCAGTCCCTATGAGTACCATAAATGGGAAGCCCGTGATAATAACAGGAACCAAACCATCGGTGAGTTAATCTTATTTTTATGTACTGCAGTACTAACTGTATTTAATGCCGTCATTAAAGGCAGCGGTAACTTAAATTTAATTCAAAATCCATAGTCTTCGTAGTAAATATCATACATCGGACGATAAATGTAGGCGTTGAGCTAACTTACGGTGAATCAATATGTGCTTGTTGCATCCGGGATGTTGTAATATAACAATATCGTTAAAAAAAACTGTGTCAAGTCAAGAAGACTGCAGTAAATCATAAACATGTCTACTCTGTTTTATTCTTTCTAAAATGCGTAGCGTGATAGCACGAACCTACGACGGCATCATGGTCTCTCGTCATCCATAATATTGGGTTTTTTCCTTCTGCCCCATTTATTTGTCACTATAAAAACTGTTTGCAGAAATGTGGATTTTTCCAAACAATCTGTGTTATTTCCCTCTTTGATGCACATGCTTTAGTAAATATAAAAAGTTGTTTTTTCCTGATACGTTGCAATGTCCCTTGTAATTTCCAACAACCAGCAAGTGGCATTTGTCATTCTTGGTTGTTTAAAAGTGTAAGGAAATTAGCCTAATTATGTTGATTAAAGCACGGACCCAATAGAGAGGGCCGAGAACGAGTGCACCCACAATCCTTTGCGAATCTGAGCGTAGGCCTCAACCTTACAATGCAAATGTCATGTCCCTCTTTATTGGGTCCGTGATTAAAGTATTACAATGAAATATAGGTTTAGAGTAATCACTACTGAGGAAGTGTCGGTACACAAAATATCTTGTTTTAATTTTTTTAATTGGATTTTTTTCTTTGTTTTTATTAAAGCCATCGAGTCTAGAGACGATTTACTTTAGAGATGGTAAAAGAAAAATCGATTATGTGTTGGCCTATGAGAACGGTAACATGAACAGTGTATCAGACGAGAATAAATTGGAAAAAAGAGACGTTTTTATTGAGAATTTAATAGAACAAGGACTTGAATTAGAAATGGAGGACAAAGTTGTACGTTTTTAATTTTATTTTTATTTTTATTTTGGTTATTTTATATGTAATTTCTAGATGTTTTTTTACAGTTATCTCAAGATGGGAAAACGTATTTCGTCAAAATCTATGCTCCTTGGAACATTTTAACTCAATATGCGGAAATTATGAGCTTGAAAATGCCAATTAAAGTATCAAATATTGATTTAAAAATATCTAATATTCTTAAGTGCTTACAATCTATTTTTTAAAAGGCAGTGGATGAAGTTATTGAAAAACCTACCCAGGATTGCTCATGTTTTTCTTCCCCATTTGAATATGACAAAAACCTCATACCCGATGATCCTCCATATTTTACTTCTGCTTTCAATAGACAGAGAGAAAGCCAGTAGGGAACCATACCTTTATTGTTTTTATCAAACGTTAAATGCATTTATGTTACTCTCCGTTCAGGTTTGTGATTACCAACAGAGAAACTTTTTTCTCGAGTGCTCAGAGAAGCAGAATGGTTTGGCAGATATTGACCAGGACTCACTATTCAATTGATGATCCGTCAAAAATAGGTTGTTTTTATAGTTTTCAAGATTAATTGTTAATTGTTATTCAGCTATTTATTTATTTATGTATTTATTTATTCATTTATTTATTTATTTATCCAGGAGTGATGAGGCTTTTGAATAATGGAACTTTTAAAGCGGCTTTTCCTCTGCACGAAGTAAGTACTGTAGTTATGATAAATATTATATTTGAATAGGAAATGTGACATTGCTAAGACTTTAGCACTAAGAATTTTCTAGAATTTTTTAATTTGAGATAAGATTTAATACTATAAATGCTGAAATTAATTTTGTTTTTAAAATGATTACAATTCTTAATTGCCAGCCGCAAAAAGCAGAAATTCCAACTTTTTCCAGCAGTTCAATGAGTGCTGACCCACTGGTAATCGAAGTTGTTTTTAATTAAATTAAATTTCAATTTTTTTAAAATTTTAATTCTAATTTTTTTTAAAGTCCAAATATCAACTTCGAATGCAATCTATGTTCGAAGGTGCTTACACAAGAACGGTAAGAATAAATTCATTAGCAAGATTTTGTACTGTATTACGTTAAGAACTAATTTTTTTGTTACAATAGTTGCTTCATCAAGAATGGGCACGCTGGGGATGTTGGTATAAGAAGCAACCACTGCAGTTAATCAGGTAGCAACTAGATTTCTGTTCTAAATGTTTATATTCAATTACCATTTTTTAACTAGAAAATATTTTGGTGTTAAAATTGGAATATATTTTGCTTGGCTTGGATTCTACACATCGATGTTAATACCGCCAGCTATTGTCGGTGTGCTATGTTTTTTCTATGGTGTTTTTACTTTAAAATCCAGTATCCCAGTGTAAGTGAATGTAAAAGTTGAACTTCACTGCAGCGCAATTTGAGCTTCACTGCAGCGCAATTTGAAATATTAATTGATTTTGTATATACGATTTACACTAGCAATGATATCTGCAATCCAGATGGACCTGGAAATTTTACTATTTGCCCATTATGTGACAAATCATGTCGCTTCAAACAACTTCATGATAGCTGTTTTTTCGCTCAAGTTTCTTACATTTTTGATAATCCAGCAACTGTTTTCTTTTCTGTTTTCATGGCTTTTTGGGGTAAGACGTCGCTTTTTTTTTTTTTACTAAATTTACTTTTAATTGCATTTTATGCACTTCACTTCACAGCTACCACATTCTTAGAATTTTGGAAGAGGCGTGAAGCTCGACTAGTTTGGGAATGGGATCTTGGTAACTACGATGAGGAAGAGGTAAACGCTCTGAAGTACACCAAAAAAAAACCTAAAAAAAACAAAAATCTTAAAAACAATACAATGCATAATTCACATTTTTTAAAAATAATAAATAAATAAATAAAAATAGATTAATCATTCATACAAAAACATGTTTTTTTCTAATATAATAGATGAATAATGTTTTGTAAACCATAAATACATTTATAATTAATATTTTTTGAATGGTTTTAAAGCCAAAAGATGTATTTTTTTAAAAAATGTTTGTGACAAATAATTTTGTACTTTTGTATGCAATTAAGGATAGACTACTTACGCGGGAATCGGAGGAGGATAAGGGAGATATGGTAAAGACAAATACCGTAAATTTGCTTTCAGAATTAAATCAAGAGTTTAAACATAAGCTTAATTTCCTGAACTTTAGTTCTCGGATATTCGATTTTTAACAGTCGAATCCCATCTACTTAATTAAAACAATATAACTTTATACCTAAATTCAAATAAATTGAAATTTAAAATTGAAATTAAAATTAAAAAATAATATTTATTTATCGCTTTTTTTCGTGTGCTAATTTTATTTGATTTCTTGTATATTTTTTTTAAAGGAAACAACAAGACCAGAATTCGAATTACAAGTGAAAACAAAAAGAATAAACCCAGCAACCAAGGTAATTTAGTAAATTGAGCCATTTAATATACAACAATAACATTTTATGTTTGCAGAACTTAGAACCGTTTATTCCGTTTTGGAATAAAGCTTTGCGGGTTGTTGCAGCAAGTTCAGCAGTCATATTAATGGTATAATGAAAAGAGAAAAAATTTGAAATACCATTAAACTAAAAATTTTTTTTCTTTCTTTTGTATACTTTTGTAGGTTATTGTCGTCTTAGCAACAGTGTTTGCGGTAGTCGTGTACAGAATTGCTACAGCAACTGCCTTACACAGCAGTACAGATGAATTTATTAGAGATAATGCCAAAATAACAGTTTCTGTCACTTCTGCATTGATCAATTTAACTATAATTTTAATCTTAGACCGAGTAAACATTCTATTTACATTTTTTAATACGTAAATATTCAAAAATAATTTTTTTTAGGTATACCAAAAAATTGCAATTGTCTTAACCAATTTAGGTGATTAAAAACTCACTAAAATTCAACACTTGACTAATTTTTTGAATCTTTAGAACGTCCTAGAACGCAAACTGACTATGAAAACAGCTTCACTTTCAAGATGTTTTTATTTCAATCTGTAAATTTTTACAGCTCACTTATTTACATCGCCTTTTTTAAAGGAAGGTAAAATAAATAGAATTGAGATGAAATGATTAATGATTAATCCTTATTCAATTCTTTTATATGTCAGTATGGAGGTAGGAAAGAAAGAAGAAAGGTCAAAGACTGCTGAACAGGTACATACACACAAATAATTAAATCTTCACGTTTCTCACAATTTTTATTTGCATTTTTCCTCTCTCTTTTCTGGTTAGTTTTATTTTATATTTACAGAGGGAGGAAGAGTTTTCTGCACAGCCTTCCTTATTTCATTGGGGTAGTGTAATGTCTGAAAGGGTTAGATAGTCCAATTTTTTTGTTTTGCTTTTGTTAAATTCGCACACCTCTCGCATGCTTTTATTGTAGACAAATATTCTCATCAGTTGATGTAAAATTTATTATTTTCCTAGTGTGATCCTGCAGGATGTTTATTTGAACTGTGTGTTCAACTGTCAATTATTATGGTTGGAAAACAAGTTCTAAATAATTTAAAAGAAATACTCTTTCCGTGAGTTTATTTTTAAATTAAAACTTAATACCCCACATTTAATTATCACTTTTTGTATTTCTAGACTTGTAGTTAATTGGTGGGCAGCAAGAAAAAGCAAAGCGAATACAAAACAACTCTATACAAGATGGGAGAAAGATTACGATTTAAGACCTACAGACAACTTGACTCTATTTTATGAATATCTAGAAATGGGTACACCCAACTAAAGCACATTTTCGAGCAATATGTGACAGTTAATTATTTTTTGCAGTGATCCAATATGGCTTTATTACTATATTTGTGGCTTCATTCCCATTAGCACCCTTGTTTGCATTACTAAACAACATTGCTGAAATCAGAATTGATGCTTTTAAGTTTGTCACTCAAGTACGCCGACCTATGGCTGCAAGAGCTAACAGCATCGGTAAATTGACTCGATTTACTCAGTGCACAAGTTTGCACCCTCCAAATAACACTATACAAACATGTATTGCAAGTAAACGCAAAAGTAGATAAATGGAAGGGAAAAAAAATTATATTTTATGTTTACATTTGAAATTTTTTTTATAAAATGGTCTGTTTATTTCATGCTGAGTAAAGTTTTGAGAGTTTTTAGTGTTAAGCAGTTGCCAGGTAACATAAATGATTATTTATGGCACATTTTATTGAGTGAAACTTTGAGGGCTGCAAACTTCCTGGTTGATATTTATTATTTCTAATAATAACATTTAACTATGATGATACTGTAATAACTTTCTTTGCAGGTGCTTGGGCTCAAATTTTACAGATGATATCTACAATTGCGGTTTTAGTTAACGTAGGTTTACTGTATATTATCGCGACACACTGGTGCATTATAGGACAGTGGCGGGTCTAGGCTTATTGAGGCTAGAGGGCCCCTCAACATAATTAGCTTACACATATATGCTTTTTTCACATGCATATTTTTCATGGAGGCCCGAAGACTTAAGCCTCATCCGCCCCTGTTATAGGGCAAGAGCACGCGCTAGGGCCCCAAATTTCTGGGGGCCCCATTTCGGTTGATCAGTTTACCAAAAATAAAAAATAAAATGAAATAGACGTTTTGCTAATTTGATGTCCATTTGGTGCCAGTGCCCAGTGCCCAGTGCCCAGTGCTCAGGCCCTAGGGCCCCCATCCATCTACTTTTCCTGAAACGGTTCTGTATTTGTTTCTAGGCTTTTGTGATTGCATACACGAGCAGTTTCATTCCCGAAATGGTGTACAGATACAATAGTGGAAATTTTACTTTACATGGTTACATTGATAACGTTTTAGCTGTGTACAATACATCGGATTTTCCTTCTGACGCTCGACCTTCGGACATGACGTTAGACGGTCATTACGTGCATTTGTGTCGGTATAGAGATTACCGTATACCACCACCTGGTCCACGTAAATACGAACGGTCGATTGAGTATTGGCATGTTTTTGCGGCCCGACTTGCCTTTGTTGTAACATTTGAGGTACATATTACAATATTTATTTATTTATTTATTTGATTTTTAAATGTTAATTTTAGCATCTGGTTTTTGTATTAACGAGTCTCCTTGCGTACGTTATTCCCGACGCACCTTTTGATGTTCGAACTAATCTTAGAAGAGAAAAGATTCTGGGAAAAGAAGCGTTGTACGATGCAGAATTGAAGAAACTGAAACAAGATAGTGAGGCCAACCAATTGAATCGACTGTCACGATCAGTACCGAATCTTCTTGAGAAATCACATTGGGAACCGACCGAATAATCATTTCATCCATTTCAGTTCAGATGGACGTGTCATAGTTTAAATTTTATTTATGCATTAATTAATTAATTAATTAACTCCAATATCTGTGTAATTATTAACGATGGTGCATTTCTTCCTTGCCCCTGTCAAATTTTGTGAATAAAATGAGATATTCTTTATTTTCCTTTTTCTTATTTTGAATTACGCGCTAACTATTAGCCAATCGAGCGACAATAATGGCTGACGGAAGTGGAATTTGTTTTTGGTAGCTTAGCAACCAGCGCTACCGCCATCTGGAGTGTTCCACAGTCGAACATTCAAACCTAAGAACCATGAATGAAACTACGGACAGTATTCCGTCCTTTATGAAGGATTTAATAATTAATAAGGTATATATATTTCGTATTACAACACCACAAGGTTATACAAAATTTTTTTCTCTCGATTAGGAACACGGTGACTATCCTTTTCCAATCCCAACACCAGACGTGACAAGCATTAAGCCTGAGCAAGGTAAAACCCTCATAAAAGAAATCAAACTCAAAAAACATCAACTTTAATTCGTTTCATTTCAGGTTTTTGTCTCAAAACGAAAGATAAACATGGAACTAAAATTTTCATTAATTTCTGTCATTCCACCAAAGTAATTTCAACATATTTTGTTATAAAAAAAATCATCTTGATTGTCTTGTTCTATTTAAGTTGCCAGCACCTAAAGACATCAATGAAGACCAACTGAGTGAAATTATCACAAATTCAGTTGGTGAAAGCCAAGTGAATTACCGCGTGCCAATCAGTCTTGGCGAACCGAGGGAGGCTGTAGACAAATGTAAAATTAATATGGCTTTTCGCTATAACGGCCTTGTGTAATTATGGCTAAATTTCGATTTACATGAGAAAAATTTGAAGAAATTTAAAATTTAAATGGTGAAGCGAATGATCCGTGATCAGTTTCCAACGCAACGTTGATTTTTGCGTGCGCTTTATACTTTTTAATCCGAATTTTGAATGAATTTAATTTATTTTAGCTGGACAATCATGCACAACTCATGATGTTGTGGTGAATTCGGAATTTTTTAACAAATTGCAGAAGAGTGATTTGTTCAAGCATTTTGTCATTCAAGTTGCTTTCGAGGGCCTGGAAGACAAATATAATAGGAGTTTGATCAAAAATGGTAGGAAATTTGACCGTGCACTTGTACAATAACGTTTCTAAATACACGAGAATTTTATTTGAAAAATAGAATGGGTTATTTTAAAAAATAAAAAATACATGGGTGTCATGAGCGATGTAATTGTAAGAACCGAGTCGAAGAAACCTCTTATTACTGAGATTTCGAGGTGAGACATACATCGTTTTCGTATTCGAAATTTTATTTTATATTTTATTTTATTTAATTATTTAGTACATCGAACGATGAAATTAAAGAATTCCGAGAAAATGATACTCTGCGAACGAAATACGAAGGGTAATCTAAAAGATTTCAATTTTTAGAAGTCAAGTTTTGATGGTTTTTGATTTGAATTATTTTAAATAGATTACCACCTCCAATATACGAAATGGTACAAGAACCACCCGAAGGATATCCCACTCATATAGTTGCTGAATTTAAAATGCCATTAGTAGTAAGCGAGTGTTTAGGGCTATCAGTTGTTTTGTTTGTATTTTATTTTAATTTTTTTTAAATTTTTCAGCACATGACGAAAGAAATCCAACTGGATTTAGGCGAAGACAGGATTCTTGTTTGCGTTCCCACGAAATATTTTCTCGATATTTTCTTACCATATAACATTAAGCAGGATGACAGTGGCGCGCAGTTTAATGCCGACACGTCGGTAAGTTGGAGACGCCTACACGGGGGCTCGAAATGGAAAATGTTACGAACCGGAACGCCACTTAAAAATTATCGTGTGACATGGGAAATTTTGCGTTTTTACAGATTTTGTGCCTTTTTTTCTTATTTTTTGCATTTTTCTTGCATATTTTCCATATTTTTGCTTTTTTCTTCCATTTGCTCTAGATTTTTGCTTTTTTTCTTGCATCTTTGTCTATTTCTTTGGCTTTTTTCTTGCATTTAGCCTGATTTTAGCATTTTCCCGGCTTGTTTTAAATAACTTCACGAACCGGGACAACATTTCGAGCCCTGCTCCTACATCCATTCAACCTTTCTAGGGTTTCGTTCCTGGGAAACCGGCTAAATATTGGTGGTCCCGAATACTGGGAAATTAAAAAAAATAAAAGCTACTGGCTGTTACTCAAGTTCGTCATTGTGACGTGATGAAAATCGACAGTTTTAGCCCAAAAATTGATCTTTTTGACCAAAAATATCAACATTTTATGATCGAAAATCGACGTTTTTAGCCCAAAATTCGTTGTTTTTAGCCAGAAATAGACATTTTATAGGCCAATAACCATCATTGCGACGTTCCATTGGTCTAAAATGTCGATATTTGGTCCAGATGGGTACATTCTTAAATCTAAAAACGTCGATTTTTGATTTTAAAGTGTCGATTTTTAGTTGAAAAATTTTAGTACCGAGAGTGTCGATTTCCTGGAAGTACCGGACTTTTTAATCCCGAGAACCGGAAAATCGAAAATGTCGGGGAAAAAAAAAGAAACCCTAAACCTTCCCCCTTAAACCCAAATCTTGCAACAATAATTTATAATTTCTTATTTAATTTCCAGACATTAACTCTCACTATGGCGGTGGTATCAAAAAATCCAAAAAACTGATGAAAATTTATCAAATTATTTATTGAAACATTTTCCAAAACTACCAACAAAACCCTACAAATTCCAGGAAATAAAATATCCCGTAAAAATAAAAACAAATGCTCTCAAAAAAATATTTTTAAGTACAAAAAGATGAAATTTCAAACATCGCTGTGAACAGATCCTTTTGGCTTCTCTTCCAGTGGAATGGCTTCAGGTTGAATCGGTCTCGGTGTAAATGGCGTGTAATATTTTCCTCCTTTGAGCGGATCAATGTTACAAACATTCCCCACAATAATTATCGCCAACAGCACGACTAAAGTGATCAATGCAAGGCACAAATAGATGGCCCAATAATCCGGGTGTGACGAACTCATGATGTTTTCAGTTGATTTAATTTGATTTAATTTCTTAAAATGGCTGTTCTTGTTTCGGCTGAATCCAAATGGAGACGAATCGGTTGCCCGTTGTCGGTTCGTTCCAGTAGTATTTGTAACGAGTACAGCAGAAAACCGCGTTGAGGATGATGATGAATACAAGAAGGCTAAGTCCAATGCCTAAAGTGACCACTTCCATGACAAAATCTAGGAATAAAAGCGAAGGAATTAAAGTTTGTTGGGCCAACGCCCTTGTGGCGGTTAGTGACATTTTGAGTTGTAAAATCGGCCCATAAAGTTTTGTTTTTGTTTATTTTTGTTTTGGTGAGGTTTTTAAATGATTTAAATTGTATTTTTTTTTAAAAAAAAAACTTACCACCAGTGTGATTGTGGATAATTGTTCACCATTTCGTGCTGGTACCTGTTCAGTCTACCTGTTGTGAACCAAGGAATCCGGATGTTCAAGTTGCGAAAATTGACACCAGAGTTCACTAAGTGTTTTTATTTCTATTTGAAACGGAATGTGAGAACGCAATTCGGTTTTTTAGAAAGGAAATAAATGAAATAAAAGAAGTTTTTAGAGTTTTTCCATACATATTTTATTTGATATTTTTATTTACATTTTTTTTCAACTCTTTTTCTCGTTTCCTATGCCGTACTAAATTCATTAATCGCAGCGTAACGCCCAGTAACAAAGTGGAATAATTGTCGTTCAATATCTCCCAAGACTCCACTAGCTCCGATTCTAAACAAATTGGGTGTCAACCACTCGTTTCCTAGTTCTTCTTTAATAAGTGTCAACCAAACGAGCGCATCCTTTGCCGTGCGTATTCCACCAGCTGGTTTAAACCCAACCTAAAATAAAATAAATAAATAAAAAACAATCAAATTCAAGTCCAAAATCTAAAATAATATTTTCATACTTTTATAGTTGTCTTGTTATAGAAATCACGAATAGCTCGTACCATTACCAGACCAACTGGAAGAATTGCATTAACATCCTCTTTGCCAGTTGATGTTTTTATAAAATCAGCACCTTGTAATAACACCACTCTTTAAATTCATCAATAACTGTGAATATGTAGAATTATTTCCATTACCTGCCATCATGCAAACAAAACTAGCCTTGTATACATTGGTTAAACTTCCTAATTCACCAGTTGCTAAAATAGTTTTCATAATGGCTGATCCACACGCTTTCTTCATTGCTTTAACTTCATCATAAACACCTTAACAAACCAAAATACAAAGTTAAAGAAAGCCTCAAGATTTGTGATACAATATGATTAATCAGGGTGACCAGATTTTGGAAATAAAAAACCAGGACACCAATTAGCGATACAAAATTGCACCGAACGGCGGAACCGCAAACAATCTCTTCGAATGCTGGAACCAGAACTTCCGATGTAGTTAGGTTGAAGTGTAAACCAGTACTCTTTGGTACGAGCATTTTAATTCCATCTTGTTCTAAATAATCAAGAAATCGTTGACTTTTCAGAGAAAGTT
This sequence comes from Strigamia transsilvanica, assembly GCA_034701245.1. Taxonomy (NCBI): domain Eukaryota; kingdom Metazoa; phylum Arthropoda; class Chilopoda; order Geophilomorpha; family Linotaeniidae; genus Strigamia; species Strigamia transsilvanica. Next base: position 47,205 of record JAQIXU010000206.1, read on the forward strand.
TGTTTACGTGTACAATTTCGGCAGATATTAAACCAATTAAATTACTCTCATTCTGAGCAATTGATCGATTTTTAAAAACCGGGACATTTTTGTGTCCGGAGAAAGTTTTTCGGGACACTGGGACGAACCATCCAAATCCAGTAAATCTGGTCGTTCTGTAATTAATGTATACCTTGCCAGTTTCCACACAAAACATAGGGTCTGTTAATTACAATATCAATTTCTTTAGCACCATCAGCTACAGATAAACGGATTTCTTCCAGGCGTGTTGAGAGGTGGTATTGGCCGCTTGGAAAACCAGTAGCAACTTGAAAATTAAATATTATTTAGTGTTGCGTATAATTACTTTAATATAAAAATTATAAATTTATACCAGCTGCAATTGGAATGTTGGAATGACCACTTTCTTGTAAAGCTTTCACACATTCTGTAATTCTTGCTGGGTACACACACACAGCTCCAACTCTAATATCATCTAGTACAAAAATATTAAGTCTCATTTCTTCATTTTTAACATAAAATATATACAATACCTGAATTTTTTAGCCCAATGGCATCCATTACATCATATCTGATAGGATGTGCAGCCTTATGACACAATCTTTCAACGTTTGTTGATGTATCACTGCCAGATAATGTAGTTAAATCCAAGCATGTCACAGCTTTCAACAACCAAGCTGCCTGTAAATTAGATACGTGTGAACAAGTCTTCTTTTATTGTATTATAAACTGCTTAGTTTTTGGGATACCTGCCATTGCTGTTTTAGAGGTCTACTTGATGCAATTCTATTAGCACTTCTTACAACAGCTGGATAATTGATCCTGACTTTAGAAATATATTCCAAGTCTGTAAATAAAACTGGAAATGAAACAAAAACAGTTAATGTTAATAATATAATATACCTAAAGGATAATTGTCTCTCTTAATATCAGACATCCTTGCTTGCTAGGCAATCAATAACTGTCCAGCTTTTAGATATCTCCTCTACTTCCTGAATAAAGGCCACAGGGATTGATTGCTTTGTTTGTTTGTTTACATGTTTTATAATAATGGAGTACAGTACATTCAGAGGGATTTTATTCCTCAGTTATAATATTATTATTTTGGATGTAGTTATTAATGTTTTGGGAATGACAGTCAGGCTTCAAAATGTGCATGAACTGTTGTTGTATGTGTAAGTAAAAGAAAAAAAATCAAATTAATATTTAATATTGATTCAAATTAATTAATTTTGGTTTCTTAAATTCCAGGATCCAAGATACAGCATTAATGATTACAATTATAATAATATTTCTATTATTTTCCAACACTTATATCTTCCAAGCAGGATTTGTGGGAATGCTAGTATACAAATATAAAAGCACAATTGTTTGCAGTTTCATTTATTTGGCACTGTCAATTCCATTACACGTCATGCTGCTGGTGCGTAATAAGAAAACCTTTTCATTTGATTTATTTATTTATTTATTTATTTATTTCGTCCGTCTCTAGCGTAAAAGATGGAATAATGTATATGCATATGTCTGGACAGACACAGTGCGAACCTTTTATATACTTCAAAGGTTATGTAAGTTGCTAAATTGAAACGAGAAAAAATATTTTTTTAAAAATATTTCTCTCTCAACAGGCAGCGTTTTACATTACTACCTCTTTAAACGTACAGTTTTACACTTCGCCGATACCCGTTTGTATCGCAACTCGGCCTGGCTTCAAGAACGAATGAAAGGGCTCAGTTAACTCAAACTACAACAACTAACTTTATTTATTTATTTACTTATTTACAATAAATTCAAATTGTTTTTTTCAATTTCAATCTAAAATATTAATAAACATTTTTCAAATTCGATTTTTATTCTTCTACATCATCAGGTGGAATTCCTAATTCCTCGTCGGTCCATTTTGATGGATCTGGGTACTCAAATTCGCCCTAAAGAAGATATTTTCAATGGAATATTAATTGTATTTTAGACTCAACTAGTCTATATGCTCACTGTAATGTGCTCGTAGTCCGTCCACATATGCCAAAAGACCCACCACCACATGAAGCTCAAAATAAACGTTGACGCATAGTGTGAACGTTTATCACGTGGCACTGGTTTAGGCGTACGATACCACAAACTAAAGAAAAATATATGTAAACGAATGAATATATTTTCTCATTTAATTTCGTTCGTTTTCGTACATTGCGTGCGCGCCGCTGCTCAGTTGTTTTGATGTTGAAAAACATCTCCTAGCATTCGTCGAGAGTATCGGAAGATATTTCAACCTGCTAAATACCATTTTGGACCTAAAAATAAAAGAAATCAGAAATATATCATCAAGAAATAACGGACTAAAAACGTACACTAAACCCGACAACCAAAATGCCTGGGACGGTTGTTGAGAAAACCTGATACTAAATTCTACTTTTTATGATTAGCATCAGATGGTGCTGTACTTTTTTTTTTTTTTTTTTTTAAATATCCATCGTTTATTTATTTTTAAATTAAAAATTAGAAATTAATTTTATAGTTTTCAATCCTATGCGTTCATTGAGGAAACGATTCAACTATTTAATTTTCGTTTTTAGTGACGCAAGTTTGCTTTCGTGTACTTATGTTTGCGCAAATTAACACCCGGTGGCAGCAGTACGTATTTGACTGCTGTGCAGGTTTGCAGTGAAAGGAGAAGTAAGCATCCCTATCGATCTGGAAGATGTAGAGAAAATACCACTCTCAAACAAGTTGAGAGATTAGGAAAGCAATCAGGTAATTTGAACGCATACATTTGGTTCCAACTGATAATTAGAATTAAATGTAACCATAAATTTACTGTTGTAATGACCAATTCACACAACAAAGTTGTTTTTTGCATTGGAAATTGAAATGTCAACATGATGCTGCCAGAGCCAGCATTAATGGAGATTTTAGTGATAACTCGATTTGACTAATTCAGTTTGGTCACGATAGATCTCCTTTATTGATTAGTAGTGTGTGTTGTTTCTGCTAACGCTACGGTAGCAACGTAATGAAAATGGTGTAAAAATAATAATAACTCATCTGGTGGATTGCGAATGTGTGGTTCACATCTGGTCATCAAATATTTAGTTTGTTTTTATTTCATTTTGAGTTTATTTTTTGGAATTTTATATTTATGGAAGATGATTGACAGGTTTGGTATTATAAATACCATTGGCCGGATGCCCGCCCCGCATGTACCTACGTGATAAGAACATTTAAAGTAACTGTGCAATGAGCAATGATAAGAAAGAAAATTTAGTTGGAATTCAGTAGATGTAATTTATAGGGTTGCACCGAATATCAAAAAAGCTGAATTCCGAACATTCGGCGCCGAATACCACTACCGAATATTCGGTATTTGGTTAAATAACCGATTAATAAAAAAGCTATTTATAGGTTGAAAAAACTGTTGTTGCGTTGAAAAAACTGTTTTTGCTTTGAAAAAACTGTTGTTGCGTTGAAAAAACTGTTTTTGCGTTGAAAAAACTGTTTTTGCGTTGAAAAAACTGTTTTTGCGTTGAAAAAACTGTTTTTGCGTTGAAAAAACTG
>JAQIXU010000207.1:0-50365 GCA_034701245.1 Strigamia transsilvanica
CTGTGCATGCCTAGACGAGTGTGTACAAGTGCAATAAGTAAGAAATAATGGAGGGAAAAATAAGGATTTGTACTTTGTAAAGGCAATTTTCCTTCCTGATCATAACAACCACCGCTTTGCAAGTGAAGAAATCGGCTTTGTCTCCGCCACCCATGTTGTCCTCTTCGACTTGAGACAAGCATTTCCACTTGGCCGGACCCGAGAAACCTGCTCCGCTCTTCGATGACAGCGACTGGATGTCCGAGTGCACCGCTTCGTTGTCGAACCACGATCGCAGCGAAAAGGTTTCACTGATATCCGGATTAACTTGCATGATGCTCGACTGTACCACCGACAATGAACAACCTGCAACAATTTTTCAATTTTTTAATTAAAGTTAGTAGATTTTTTTAATATATGAATAGGGTTTCTTTTTTCCCAGCTATTTTGAATTTCCAGGTTTTCGAGACTACAATTTTCAAACCAAAAATTGACGTTTTAGAACAAAAATTTACCTTTTTAGACCAAATTTCGACATTTTAGACCAAATTTCGACATTTTAGACCAAATTTCAACATTTTAGACCAAATTTCAACATTTTAGACCAAATTTCAACATTTTAGACCAAATTTCAACATTTTAGACCAAATTTCGAAATTTTAAACAAAAAATCCACCTTTTTAGACCAAAAAATCGATGGTGTTAGCCCAAAAATTGTCATTTTAGGGCATGTAACATCACAATCACGACAATTGGCCTATAAAAAGTGGATTTTAGGATTAAAACCATCGATTTTAGGTCTAAAACTGATGGCTGGTACTGTCAGTACCGTTCTTTTTCTTTGAATTTCCTGGTATTCGGGACCACCAATATTCAGCCGGTTTCCCGGCAACAAAACCCTACATACGAACCTCCAAAATCGGATACACGAGCGCCTTTAATAGCAATTACTGGATTCAAAGATCCATCGAATTTCTCCGCATCATCACCCCACAAAGTCAAATTGATCTCCGTTTTGGATTTATCCACCAACTGTAACTCCCGCTTTCTGACTTCGCGATTCGCTTTCGATGTAAAGGTTTGCATGTCGCCGCAACTTTTGCATATCCCAAGTACATCTGAAACGCTTTAAATTAAGTAACTTCATCTTCAAACTCGAGATAAGTCTCAGCTTACCGACAATGGCGTCTTTGCCCGCATTGCTCAAGCTTTGTATGGGCACAAAATTAAATTGTACTTGCGGCATGTCGTTTGCATCGCCGTCATTGCACATCTCCACAACGGTGTCCTTGTGGAATGATATTTCGTAATCGTGATTTACGGTATACTGCTTGTTTGCATTCTTCAGTTGTGCGTTGGACACGTAAAACACCTGGAATGAAACGAAGAATCGTTTAGAAATGGAAACAAAACGTTAATTTATTAATTTTTACCTTTCCTTCGAGTAATGCATCGAAAAATTTGTCACATTCAGCGTTGAATGCAGTTGCTTTTATTTCCCCGGTGCTATCGAGCAATGTTACTGAAAAAAATTTCCCATCGCCTCTCGCATTACTCCACGTTCGAATTGGCGTTTTGTTGATTACGCGCGCACAAATTGCCCACCTAAAACGGAACGTAACTGAGTAAAAATTTAACAACGACTTTAATTTATTTAATTTGCCTGTTCTGGTAAGGCGTAAGAGACGAAATTGGGAAGGTTTTGCCCGCGAATTGTGACGTCTGTTGACGTTGGTTCGCCATATTCGACGCAAACGAAGGATTTCGGTTGATAAATTGATTCGAATTGCCTAAAAAAAAATTAATTAATTAATTATTTTATGAATACACAAGTTGTTATTACGTGAGGAGTCACGAAACGACGAAGTTTCTCTTGCGAACGAAGAAGCAGCCGGAGGGTCTCTCAAGAATGAAGACGGAGCTGCAGTTTCTCTCGAAGCTGAAGACTCCCGTTCAGTCGGCATGCCACTGTTTATCGCGTTCTGGTCCAACCCAGTTGGATTTCCAATTTTTTCTAATTCGGGATCGTTGGATACAACTGTGAATTCTAAAATAATCACCACTAGTCTGGAAATAAAGAATTGAAAGTTTAAAAAATAATTTTTTAATTGCAATATCTCGTGATTAACTTGTTAGTTGGTCCGGTCGGCGGGATGCGATTGCAAACTAACTTGTCTATGCAAATTACCGAATAAGTTTCGAGCTCCCCATTCGCGAGTCTATCGTTTAATTGAGTCGCCAACATAAACGCTGTTATAAAATTAAATATATATGTAAAAAATTGTTAAATTACAATAGAATAACGATTATCCGAACGTTTTTTTAAAGGTTTCGAAAAATTCGAAACGTATACAAAATTGTCCTGCCGTTATTGGTTTTTTAACACACGACACAAAGCACCGACATTCTGAAAAATGGATTCTCATTGCACAAATTTTTGTATTTTGCGACCTGTTTCAATTTTTTGAACAACTGTGTCTCGGATAATCGGCGTTCTATTATAGTGGAAACATTACATGTGGAGAAATGTATTCCGTCAGACAACGACAGCCTGTATCGTTCAACATTCGGCCCAATTTTCTTAACTCCCTGCACAGAAATAATAATTAATTGAAATTTTAAAACCAAATTAACAATTTACTCACAACTAATTGTAGCACTGGTTTTTCCACATGCCTGTTAGACATCAAATCCTGCAAAGATAAAACACAAAATAAAACAATTTTTAAGAGATAGGTTTAATTTACCCTGACAGCTCCTTCCGTTAATTGAACGTCCATTGTGGTAACAATAGAAAACCGCGAGCAAGTGTTACGCGTGTGAACGAAACGTATTTAGTAACCTTGGTCGCAACTAACCAAGGTAAGTTTTTCCCGCTACAAACAGGTTGGTTTTGTTTACGAGCTTCGGTTTTGTCACCCGGTTTGCTTTTGGCGCAGAGAAAAGGACCCACCAATCACGGGTAGTCTATCAAGGCGATGAATTTTAACATAAATTTACATATTAAAAAAATGGGGTTTTATTTTATTTTTTAATTTCAACTTAAATTTGCTATTTTCATTGAAGGCTTTTTCAAAATTTCTTTCATCATTTCGAATTAAAACATTACTCACTCTAGTGTCGGGGGAGAACAGCACTGCATGACGTCACTCTCTTGGAATATTTCATCATGGCTGCTACTCGTAGACTACAGAAGGTAATAATCATTAGATTTTTTTTAATTCTTTTGTGTCATTGCGAAAAATGTACGGTTTTGCGAGTGACTTAATAGTAGACGGTCATAACCCGTAAGAAAAAGAGTGCAAAACACACAATTGAAATCCAAAACGCAACGTGTGCTCTTGCCAAGGCTTACTATGTGTGATTTTACGTCCAATCGTACTGTAAGGTAATTACACGTGGAAACTCGTATCTACTGCACAGTTTGCAGAGGTACGGTTCTTACTTTTTAATAATAATTTTGGTTCTTTTTTTCCTTTCTATAATTTGTTTTAGGACTAATCTTGGTGCTGGTGCCACATGTTACGAAAATGGATAAAGTTGGTTTTGATTTAGGCGATGGTTCGTAATGCAATAAAATAACCAAAAGGAGGCCAACTCAGGAATCGTGTCGTTTAATATTTTAACATTTGGCGCATTCATTAAAGATGTGCTGCACACAAAGAGCTGAAAGTGAAAGACGAATGAAGGCTACTGGATTCGAAAACATCCTTGCAAGTAAATAATCTTAACGAATTCGATTGTTAATATTTACAAATTTCGACATTTGACAACATTTTACGCCACAAATGCATTCAGTGTTGTACATGTCGATAAACTAAAACATTAATTTTTTCTAAGGCAACGAAACATTCTTTTGTCTGAAAAAAAAAAATGAATGTGACAATCTTTTCTCATTTAGAAATTGTTTGCTTAACTATTTTGTGATTTCAGCATAAGCTACACAATCAGAAGATACACATATCGATAGCAGCTGCACACAAAGAGCTGCAAGCGAAAGATGAATGAAGGCTACTGGATCCGAAAACATTCTTGCAAGTAAATAATCTTAACGAATTCGATTGTTAATATTTACAAATTTCGACATTTGACAACATTTTACGCCACAAATGCATTCAGTGTTGTACATGTCGATAAACTAAAACCATTAATTTTTTTTTATAAGGCAACGAAATAATATTTTGTCTGAAAAAAAAAATGAATGTGACAATCTTTTCTCATTTAGAAATTGTTTGCTTAACTATTTTGTGATTTCAGCACAAACTACACAATCGGCAGATGCAGATGCCTACAGCAGCGCAGATGTTGAATCGATGTAATAAAAAATTAAGAAATAATATTCTTTATGAAAGATTGTACGTTGATGTTAATTGGTTTCTTAGTTCAAAATCTGATTCGATTTAAAAAAATAAAAAAAATGTAGTTATTTAAAATAAAAAATACGTGTAAAAGCGTTATTTGTGATTATTGGTTTTACGGTATTTATTTTTTACAATGAAAACAATGTACACACGATGCACATCAAGTTCAACGGAAACAAAGCGGTTGACTAACAAATGCTCCTAACAAAAATATTTTGGTTTGTGGAATAGCAATTCTTGCATTCCATTTACTTGTTAGCTTCTAGGACGATTAATCGTCCTAGAAGTTTCAAACCGATTTTGTTTTTCGCTCGTTTAGTGTGGATATGGATATTCAGAAATTGTTTATGAGTAATTGCCGTATGACAAAAACCAACCTCTACGTGCAATCGTGTGAAACTCTTAGAAGGTATATAACACTCGACTTAACACCAACGCCTGAAGATTTAGAGAAAATTGACAGTGCGATCACATACATGCAAAAGTTACGTAAGTGAATTTGTATTTATCTTGGGACTACAACAAATTGTAAAAGTTGACGGATTTTACTTTAGCTCCGCCAGTACTCGAGGATTTATTTGCGTATTTCAAGTCACCCAGTAGAGAATATTACACGTGCTACATTGTAAAAAACATAGAAGCATGGCATGTTGCCCTGTTTACATACGAGGGCCAAAAACAGTTGTGTATGGATTTTGCAAACAAGGATTTTGACTTGAACTTTTTTCTGGATGTTTGTTTAAAGAAGCTATCGCGATTAGAAGAACTAAAATTACCGGAACAAAGTCATCTCTCCGCGAACCTTTGTAAGAAATTATGTGAGAACGTTCCAAACTTACAAAACCTCAGCCTCCTTGCAGTCGACATTGCGGATTTTGCGATACAATTCATAGCTAATCTTCCCTTAAGCGAACTGGAATTAGGTGGCATGATTGTGACTAAATCCGTTCTTGTTATGGCCAGAGGTTTTGTAGATCCTCAAATTTCCGTGCTATGCCGTGAAGATTCCATTATACGAAATACTCTGCTGGATTTAAAATTGGGAGATTATGTCAACCAGGGGTGCTACAGTTTAGTTTTGCGTTCTATGCCGAATTTAGAGTATTTAGATTTTTCACGGGGCACATGGTTGACTGAACTGCCACCGGACTTGGTAAACCAACAATTTAATCTGAAAAGGCTCGTTTTTTGCAATTTAAGTGAGGAAGTCGAGAAAGAGCTCAACATCGCACTTTCTAGCTGTCCGTTAGTGAATAGTGTGGAAATGACTACTGATAAGTTTTCTAGACAAATTTTGTCCATGTTGACTACATGGAATAATTTGACCGTCTTGGACTTTAAAGTTGTTCGTTCGAGCTATTTTGATGAAAATAGTTCGAGCGTTGTTTTAGTTGACAATACATTCGAAGCAGGTGGTTTCCAATTTCCAAATTTAAAAGAGTTTTCAATTCGTGATCGAAGAAATTTGTGGTTAGCAAATAAAAACAATTTCAATAGTTTTCTCGCAATTTGTCCCCAACTTTCAAATTTGACATTGATAGAATGCATTGGATTTGACGACCAAATGGCGTTGCAGACGTCGCGACAGCTGACGGGAAAAAATATTAAGCGAATTCAAGTTCAGTATTGTAACTTTTTTAGATCACCAGGAATTCGCCACTTACTCAGTATACCTTCTCTCAGTGAGTGTTTTATTGAACTGCTACTCACACAAGCTGAAAAACAACAACTTGATATTGAGTCACTGGAGGAACAAGCCAAAAATATGGGCAAAAATCTTACAATCAAAGTTACAATCAGAACACTTTTTCATGATTTACTGTCACGATTATTACAATAGACCATTTTTTGAAGGCATACATCTTGCAAATTTATACCCAGATAAATAAAAAAAATTGTGTCTGTCCTGTACAAAGATTTTATTTTAATTTTTTAAAATTCATTATGCCGTGCAGTCAAAGCCATGCTGCGAGTTTTCTGATCAGGGTGGGGTGGTTACAATAAGAAAAGGCCGATCAGTTTTAGTTAGATTCTCCATAAAACCGCGCCACAGTGCTAAAAACTCTCACTAATAAAAGCTTTACAATTAAGTCACTAGCCGTCAGCACCAGCGCGTAACAATTCCCAAAAACTAGAGCCTCTCAACAGGTGTTATTGTAAACCGAAGCACTCCAAAACAATTATGCGCGGAATGCGTTGCAATTCAAAGACTCCCTGCTACGAGTGTAGCAGCTGCATTCATGTTGTATGAAGTCAGGAATGTATTGAGGCACATTCCAAAGACACCCTCCTCCTGCCACCAGTTTGGTGAAAGGACAGGCGTAGCTGCGGGGAACCTTAGCCCTCCTTTACCTGCCTTCAATGTGAGAGAGAAGACGCGAGTAATCACCGATTTCTCTCCACACAAATAGAAACTCGCTCTGAATATATCACACTTGATTGATTGAACAAAAACACGATTGGAATATATATCGGTTCGTCTAAGCGCAGACCCGTGTGTGCATGGAGAACATCAGCCACCTGTTTGTGTCTCTGGCAACAACTCGAATGGATTAACCAGATTTAGTCATCAAAACAGATGAACACGAATGGTTAGGAGCGTCGTGCTCGTCGTGCTCTTCCTACTCCTCCTGTTAGAAGAATATCGGTAAGAAATGTCTTTGTTTTTTATTATTATATTTTCTTGGGAAAATAGTCACGTTTTTGGTTTTTAAGATTTCACGTGGTAAAGTCATAAAATTGAGTTTTAGGAACTTTGTATATTTTTAATTCGAATAAATCTTTTGAAATTGGTGGTTTTATGCACATAAAATTCAAGTTTTTCGCTCCGTGTATTTAAATTAATAACGATAAACATTTTTATGATTTAGCCCTTGAGTTTTGTTTCACAAATAAACTTGTAATTCTTATTTTTTATTTTTTTGTTTCTCGTTAAATTTCTTCCCCGTTTATGAAAAATTAAAATTGAGACCGAAAACGATGCACAAAAAAGGAAAAGTTCGTTTGAATTGCAAAATAAATATTCAAAAAAAAAAAAAAAGAGGTTATAACCTTACAACTTCGAGAAAGTTGTTGCTTCTTCTTTTTTTCTTCTATATATTTTTTCTTTTAAACTTTCAGCTCGTTCTTTTTTCAATTTTTGTTTGAGGCTACGTATTGTCCCAGATGCTTGACATTTTTTTCCCTCACAATTTCCTTTTAGAGAGATAGAGAAGAAATATTTGTACAAGTTACTCAAAAGAAAAAATAACAAATTTTATATATATTTCGAAATTGTGTCCACAATAAAAAAAATTAAAAAAAATTAAAACAAAAAATATTATTGCTCAATAAAATGCGCAATATGCACAGGTGGTGTTGAACCTATCATCAACCGCATAAGGCTGAGCCCAATTGCGCGGATATAGTTAGAAAACCGTCGATTACCATATCGCAATTGATTTGCTAATTACAATGATTAAAATTGAATACTTAAAGTCCATTGCGCTCGATCGCGGGCGTTTCTGCTCTTGTCTCGCACGTCAAAACCAAACACAAGGCGGGAGTTTCCAGAGAAAAATCAAAATTTGCGATCCAATCAAAAATGCGAGCCAAAATCCCTTATTACACTTGGTAGTGAAACGTAAGCATTTTCCCCTTGTCATCTCTGAAGGAGGTCACGGCTGTGAACGACCCAGACCCAGTTCAAGGAGCTGAAACGTTGCTAGCCCACGCAAAGGGAGGGGAATTAAATAAAAAAAATAAAAAAAAAAGGGAGAGAGAGAGGGAATTTCCTCTATGAATGAACTGGCAATGCCAACTTAAAAGTCCCTCTGGGTGAAGTTGTGGAACCGAGTTTGCAAGTCGTGTTACTTGAAGGTGCCAGTTTTTCAACTATGTAACACCTGTTGTTTGTTGTTAAATGCGGACAGTTTGCGATGCCATTTGTCGTTGCAATTGTTTGAGAGTTACATTATAGGTCACCCAAGAAGTAATAAAAGAATTTACAATTTATTATCGTTTTATCTTTGACGGTAAAGTAGATGGGATAAAAATTAGTTTAACCTTAATTAGGGGTCTTGTAACGAAGAACAGATGGTGTGGGCGACATACAGCGACACCAAGTAAAAATAAAATTTAAACAAAAAATTAAACGAAAACACTAATGTAATTTAAGTATAATTTTCATAGTTTAATGAAATGCAAAGAATGAGTTGGTGATTTTTTTTTCAAGGTTAATTTTATTACATTAAGCTTACAATTACACTGTAATTTTTTTTTCCATCATAAATTCCGCACATCACCTTGAAATTTAGAACCTGATATTATTACTTTAATTTCCTTGTAAAATAAGAAAGAAAAAGAAAAAATAAATTTTTTTTTATTATCTTTATTGCAAAAAAATAAATTAGAAACAACGAATTAGGTAGAGCAAAATGAATCCACCTGCGGGAAAAACAAGACACTTGTTTATGTTGTCGAAAATAAGACGACAGTCACAGCTTTTGAAATCTGACGTCTTCAGAGCGTGACGTTGGTATTCAGTTATACGGTTCAGCGAATATATATTTTTTTCTTTCTCTCTCGCTCTTTTGTGCGATGAATTTTTAATCCACTTCCTTTCATAATTCACCTCAGTGTTGATTCGATGGCGTAGGTGAGTCAAGTTGATGCGCACGATCCTGTCAGTGGCGAGTGAAATGTGGTCAAAACGAAGATATATTGATTAGAGAGTGGCCACACCGCTAGACCATACATAGACGTGAATTTGAGCGATGTGCGCAGGTTATTTCGAATTACGTATTCAGAAGTGAGAGATATTTCATACATTTCGAAAAAAATATATTTCTATTTCAATTTTTGAATGAACTGGTTCGTGTCGGATTTCAAGAGTTTGGCTTGTGAGAAGTTCATTGCTACCTCTTCTTTTCTCTCCACCCTTCACCCGCCTTCCGAAGGCAGTGCCTCGGAAAACAGTCCGCAAGAACAGGCGGCAGTCAACTCGGCGCCGGACTGGGCCTTCTCAACAGGAACTCGTCTCGAAAAAACACATCAAAATTACACTTTCTTTGGCAAACATTAGAGTTCTCGAAAAACCTTCCTTCTCCTACCTCCCCACCTACCTCTCTCTATCTCAATTTTCAACATTAGTTTGACTCTTGGACATGATTAATAATAAAATTTCGTGCAACCAATTTTTTTTTCTTTTAATTAAAAATTATTTTGAGATTTTTTTTTTATTTTTAAATTTTTTTTTTTTTTTTTTTTGGATTTTTGAAATGCACAAAATGGTGGCAAATCACAATCACTGCCATTATAAAATGACCCACCTACGGCATTGGCTTATCAAAATGCTTACATGATTTATGGACAAGGGGAGAGAGTTCACTCTGAGGGTTATGACGCTCGCATTCCTGGGTGTAAAACCTTGTAATCAGGGGTCAGGAATGTGCCCTATCTGGTGACAAAGAAAGATTTTCATTTATTTTTTTTAATACAGTTTAGATATGTCTAAATTTTTACTTTTTATTTTTAAGAAAAAATTTTTTTTTCTCTTTCCTTTTAGTTTTTCGTGGGTTTTTAACGGGTTTGCTTACAAGTTAGTGTTTTCATTCGATCAAATGTCTATATCTGTCTCGTTTAATCAGGAAGAATTTATGGGTGCAGAGTTGTTGCTGAAATTGATGAGGGGCTATGAAAGAGGAATTTGTCCATTGGCAAGTTGCTATCATGATGGGACCTATCTTTAGGTGAAGTTAGTGGACTTCACTCACTTAAAGCTCATTTTGGTGCCTCCCTCTCAACTGTGTTTTATTTCTCAAATACAAGTGCATCGAAATTGCGGTTTGTTTTATTGAATTCATTGAAAAAACGAAAATTATTAATTTTTTTTTCACTAAAAAAAAAAAAATAATAGTAATAATTTACCACGTGAATTTTTCTCTCTTCTCTTATCAAACATTTATCAATACGGAATGTATAATGGTGATGTATTGTCATTACGTAGGCTGACAAAGTGCTGGACAGCTGGAGGTCCGCACTTCACAGTATGCGACAGAGTAGCCGCACGGTCCTCACCTCATGTCACGCCACACTGGGCCAAGGCAAGAAATATGTGGCTGTTCAGTTGATCACCAAGGAGACACTTTATTGTGTGGTCGAGGTAAGGTCGTGAAAAGGGTCAATATTTTATTGATTGGGTTAAATTAATTTAGTTTTTTAGCCGTCAAAAATTAATATCTAAAATCTAAAATCTAAATTGATAGTTTTGTATTGAGAAAGATCTGATTTTTGTAATCTTGCGATAAAATTTTGAGTCATGTTTTCATTTGTAATAAATTGATGTAACACTTAATTTAGTTTATATAATATCAATTGAAATGTTTGTTTAGAGATGCATAAGAATACAATAGATATATTTACAGGTGTCATTGGATCATGAAAAAAGAATCTTTTATGTGACGCAGTAAAATGAAGTTGAAATTTGATTGACGTCATATTTTTATTTTTGTTTTAAATTCGATAGCAGTGAAATTAGGAAATAAAATAAAAATAAAAATTTTTGTAACGCGAATAATTCTTTAATTACAAGTTCACATTCAAATATGTGAGGTATGAATTGTTGGTTCCATCAACTACTCTATAAGACCTTGAAATTATAATCCTTGTATGTAATTTACAACTAACGTTATAGTTGCATATTCAACGGAAAGTGTCCTTGAATGAAATAGACACATGGTTGAATCTAGATGAAATAATACGACAAAAGCAAAAATCAGATTTTTCTACTTTATAAGCGTACACTTGTAGATTTATTATTGTTTGAAATCGTCTAGGTTCATTATTTTTGTTTTATGGGACATTCCAAATGGTAGTTTGCATCGGTATGCAGAATTTTTGCACCCAACCCAACTGTCACAAACTGGAATCCCCTTTATTATCAAGGGAGAAAACGAATTTTCGTAATATTATTCTAATGACACGCCTTTTTTGATACTAAATCAAAAGGGCGGAGATCAGAATTTAATTTAACTGAATAATTTTACTAACAAATGAGGGGAAAATGTTAAGGGCCATAAACTTGGTTGGCTTATCTAGATGTGCATTGGGGATAATTTGATGATAATTACCTACAGGCAAATTATCATTAAATTGAATTTTTTTTTTTTTTTTTTGATTATAATTTTTAAATATAAAAAATTTATTTGAAAAAAATTCATTTTGTTTGCAGGTGAAAAGCCAAGTGCAGCAGGTGTTGGACCAAATCGGGATTTATCTCGGTGTAAAAGACACCAGTATATTTGGCTTGGCCACTTTAACAGGTAAAAATTCCCTCTATTTTGTGGTTGAAATAAATCGCGTGCTTGTCAAGAATTCCTTGAAAAGTTTCTCTTATTTGCATATCGTCAAGTGACAGCACTCCTTTCCCTTGGGATGAAAGGGATCACCACCCTATAGTTGGGGCGTGCTACGAATTTAATTAAATTTTTTTTTTTATGAAGCCCCATCCTTGTGGCAAGAAACAAACTCACTTTCACCTTCTTTACCACGTCAATTTTTTTTTCTTTCTTCTTTAAAAAAATTAGAAATGTATTTTCATTTTCAGTTTAAATCAAAAAAATAAAAATTCTCAATTCACGAGCCACTCTAATCTCTAATCAAACAACCACATGGAAGCAAGACACATTTTTAAAGTTTATTTTTACCTGATGAACTGATATTTATTGGTTTTTCTTATCGAATATTTCCGATTATTTTACTCAACACATTCTAATCTCAGTTGATTTTTTTTACGACGCCTATTAAACCAATTTAAAATCTTTTTTTAATTTATTAATATTTGCTTCTTTTTGACAGGTGACGAATACAGATTCATTAATCAAACGACCAAAGTATCTAAAGTTGCGCCAAAACAATGGAAATCATTAAGTAACACGGTAAGGCGCATATAATCGTTAATTTACAGCTCAAGTTAAGCAGGCTTAAGTTTGATAGATAGACATTAGGGAAAGAAGAAATTAAAAAAGGGAAACTATTTTTTCTATTGATCCAGTTTGAGTTGATGAAAATCTGTCAAAGGGATTTTGTAGGACACCTTGATGCCTCGCAGCTACAAATAGTTTGGATTCGGCTTCCCATGGAGTTGTAGTCAGGTGGACCACACCCCTTTCTCATTTAGCTCCGTCGAAGGTTGCATAGTAATGAAATGATAATCTTTTTCGAACTGTTCTCATCATTTTGGCGATGAACATCAGGAGGAAAAAGTAACAAAAACTGTTAAGGGCTCTAAACACCTGCCTCTCAGTCTGAATAAATGGGCTGTCATTGCCCTAAAGAGAGAAAAAGGTTCCCACAAAGGGCTAGAATCACGCTTGAGATTGTTATTATCTTTGTTTTTGTCATTGCTGACAGCCTGTTTTATTTTTTTTATTTTTTTATTTTAGTTTTGATTTTTCATTTTGTATTTTTTTTTTCTCAGGGTCTTGATGGAACTGGCAAACCATTAGTTACTTTGTTACTACGGATCCAGTTTTATGTAGATTGTCCCCTTTTTATCAGGTATTTTAATTTATTTTTTTAAAAATTATTATATGTTTTGGGTTTGGGAAATTTGAATATAAAAATGATTAAAATTCCTTGTTGGCCACTTATCTTTGATAGTATCTGTTTTGTTGCTTGGTTGGGTTACAGGAAATGCCAGACACGCATTATCAGATACTAGTTGCAACAAGAAGAAGAAACATTTGCAATAAATTTAATGAGTGGTGGATAATTAGCCCCTTAATTAACATTCTTTTCTTGAAATTTTTACAGCGATAAAGTGACGCGCACTCATTACTACCTTCAACTCCGGGAAAATGTGTTGAAACATTCACAATCAAGTCTGGAAGAACATTATTTTCTCCTGTGCGCTTTTGCCTTGCAGGCTGATATCGGCAATTATTCGGAGGACAAGTGTAGTGGCCAGTACTTTGAACCCAAGAATTATTTCCCATCATGGGTATGTGGTGACTCATTCGCTGTCCAAACAAATTAGCTGAGAGGATATGTCAGCAAAATAATATTGCAGAAAAAAAAATTAAATTAATTTCTTCATTTTCTTTTTTTTTCATTCTTCTTTTATCCTTGCGTGTAATTGAGGAAAATAATATTAAAGAATGCTCGGTAATGGGATGAATTTCTTATGGAAAAAAAAAATTTGTCCAAAAAAAAAAAGGGTTGGGAATGTGGAAAATAATTTTGATTATGTTTCTGAATTGGAACCACTTTTTGTTAGGTTAAATTTGGTTCACTGATTTTAGTTGACTTAATGAAGCATAATTAATAAAATGGTGTGTTTTTATTTGATACAGGTGCTGGACCGTATAGGGGAAGATTATATCGTGCAAAACGTTCCTGCAATGCACAGGGACAATGTGGGGCTGAGTCGAAGCGAGGCACAAATTGCTTTTATTCGAGAGGCGTCTTCAGTGGACGCACCACATAATTTACATTTATATCAGTTATTGAGGAAGAAAAATGATTCAAAAAGCGCGGTCTGGTTGGGAGTTTGTCCTAAGGGGATTGAAATTTACGAAGTACTAATAAATCATTTAAAATTGTTTTTTATGTTATTTATTTACGTTATTTATTTCTTTTTGGAAATCTAGGTAAATAATGGTAGTTGTGTAAAGCATTTGTGGTCAACGTTTCTATGGACTGATATCAGTAAAATTTATTTCGAGGTAATAAGTGTTTATTCATTCATTTTTAAATTGGATATTAAGCGTTTCAAAATAATGTTTAGAAAAAGAAGTTTGAAGTTCGTGCCATGTGTTATTCCAATTGCCGGAAATATACCTATTATGCGGATAATGATGACAAAGCTAAGAACCTTTTGCACTTGTGCAAAATGACTCATCAGTTTTCTATGGCCATGCAGCCTAAAGTAGCAGAATTGCAACGGCTGGAAAAAGAAAGTCAGTGAAATGTTATTCATGAGATGTTATATTTAAAAAAAAATTAATTGTTTTTAGGTAAAAAGAGTTATCGTGAATCTTACATCTACAGTGATAACTTGGATTTCGAGTGGGAGCAAGAGCATGGTCCAATAAACATGACCTTGACTGATTTTAACACTTTACCTAAATCAGGAAAAACAATGAGCGAACAGCGAATTTCGGTCATTAGCAATGCTAGCTCAAACACAACATCCGGCATTGTGAGTGACAAAGTGCAGAGTTTAGATGGCAGCGAAGGTAAACAAAAAAATTTATTCAAAATTAATTCAAATTAAACTTAACATTTAGTGTGTTTCTTTCTAGATGATTTGGAATTAGAAATTATGATAAATTCTCCACCAGCTGCGCCATCCTTGGAGTCTCTAACTGCTTCTCATCTAGACTTCGAAGACTTATACGGACCATCAACACGTTAGTATAGTTTTATTTTAAAATCGTTGATTCTATATTTTGTATTTCATTTTTTAAATTGTTTTTAGGAATAAATTTTAGCAATTTAGAATTGAGGGAAAGAAATACAGAAGAAGAAAGTCTTCCTTCCGGTGTTCATAGTAAAACAAGCAGCAATGCAATGTCAAGAACAGACAGTTCTTCGTCACAACATAGTGCCTCGACTGTTAAATCCAAGCTTCAACAAAACAACAACTTGTCATTTGTATGCGACTCCCAGTCGGACCTTTTATCGTCCGTTTACTTCCTACCAAAGATGGACCCGTTGCATGGACTATCGAATTCCACGTCGTTTAAACCGAGGGCTTATTCTGATTCCAATACACCACGAACTCATTTTACTCAAAATCAGCCACTCCAAATGACTTTAGCCAGTGCTCAAAGGATTGATCCAATGCAATCGTCAACTATTCAAGTGTGTCATCCAAAACCAGCCACGAGTCGCATCTTAACGAGCGTCGGGACACCAAATTCATTTATGCAAACGCCTAACACTAACTTATCTCACGTCCGAACTAAGATCGGTGTCTCTTCGCTTTGTCGTCCAGTCGCTTCAACGCCCGTTTACATGCATCCAATAAGTGCCAGCATTCAAAACAATTCTCTTCCCTCACCGCTTTACTTTCAAAATAATGATTTCGCCATCGCTAATCAATCTCGGCCTAGATCAAACTCGGATGACAGTTTTTTGTTTGGCAAAAATTTTGTCGCTTCGCAACGACTGGACAGTTTTGCTGCTCAATTTGATTCGTATCAAGGGCGGGCGGGGACGAACATTAGTCCACCTGATTTTCACTACGTACCACCTCCACCTTTGTACGCAAACCCCATGTCAGGGTTTCGGACTAGAGCTCGATCGGAGGAAAGTTGTAATTCGCTCGGATCAATTAAAATGCACCATAACGTTCACGTGGAACGAGCACAGAGCATGGATCGTGGGCCTAGATCTGAGCTTTTGCCTTATCCAGTCTCACCGCCACCAATGTATTCATCCAAGGTGAATATTAGATTTACGTTTGAAATAAAAGTACGCGTCTAACTTGATTATTGTTTATTACAGCGTGCGGCAAATGCAAAACAGATTCATATGAGAAATCAAAACGGAAATCAAAGGTTGCAACCTCTGGATCTTGACAATTTACGTCGTAGAAGTAAGGATTTAGATCTTCCGCTCATTTCGGCACTTTGCAACGATCGCACTCTGATGTCGTTGGCATCCGGACAGCAAAAACGCAGTAATGACGTATCTACGCCAGTTCGTCCAGCTAGTGGAAGGCCTCTTAGTTGGCACGTGAGTTCAGATGTGCAATTACCTTTATCGGCTGCTGCTCCGGTTCATTCTTCGTCTCAATGGTCGTTGTCGGCAGCTGTTCCCGTCCATTCTTCGCCGCAATGGTCAATGTCACCATTTTCTTCCGTTCCGAATTCTTTTGGGAAGATTTCTACATCTGCACTAGTTAGCAACTCCTTGCAAACAGGTCGGCAACTTTTTCCGATGAAGTTGTCCGTGTCGAGTTCAATTGTGTCTTCACGAGAGAATAGTTTGAATGGAATTGACATTAGTGTGGCCTAAGATATATATATTTTTTCTGTTTGTGTTTCATGAAGTTAATTGATATGCAGACATGATTGAAAATTGACCAAATATTACATTTAATATCATTAATAAATTGTAAATACACATTTTATATCTTTATAATTCTTTTTTGTAAAGTATCATAATGTGTTATGCTGTCAAGAAATTTATGGGAAGAGGTCACACTAACTTCTAGTTCGGGTAGTTTTAAATTTAACCCTTTAACCAAATGCGCTTTGTAATATTAATTTTATATGTATGCTTAATTTGTGCAATACGTACGCTTTTGTATAGAAAGAGATTGTGTTGAAGCTACAATTTTTGTACATTTTTTTCTTCTAATTATTTGCTCATGGAAAATTGTAATTTTCATTTTAACTGTAAAAATTCTCATAGTCATTGATTTTAATTAAGATGATAAAATTTTATACTTAATTGGACTGGCTTTTATTAATTTTAAAGTCACATTTGAGAGCATAATGTTAATTGTGTTGTGTATACCTTTTTTTTTAAGTGCCCAAAAAATTACCTCAAATTAATGTCCCCCATTCCTTTTCCTTAATCATCCACCTAAAAAAAAAAATATTAAATTTATAATTTTGAATTGTTTGTCATGACTAATTCATGCTGAGCAATCCTTAATTTTTTTTTGCTAATCAAATCGTGACATCTGGAGGTCAAAAGCAATTTTTTTGTTTGTTTTTGTTTTGTTACTTCCAAATTTTATCACAAGACGCAATAAAAATATTTTTGAAAGAACTACTGATCTACCACCTAGATCTACTAAATTTTTAGTTTTTTAATAAGTGAACATAAAAAATTTGTGAAACGAGTAAATTCTACGGACATAGAAACACCAATGAGGTATGTTAATTTAACTAAACCTCAGAAGAAGGATTATGAATCTTCCTTTGATACGATAATTGAATACAACTGTGGCCCTAACTTTGTCTTGAATCGACGAAATGAGTTTGAAGCAATGATTCATTCACAAGTAAAATTGACATAACGAACATAACATTTGAAAAAATAGATGACTTTATTTTTTCAGGGAATAACCTTTTTCTTCAGGTTTTGGGTAACATTTTGTTTTCATCCAGGCTGTTATGATATGAAAATGGTACCTCCGTAGATACAACAGAAGTATCAATCAATAAATGTCTTTTCCTCAAATTTATTCCAGATATATGCAAAGTGTCCACTTGCAAGAGCCAGGGTTCTTATTCATATTCACAAGCAATTTCTAGAAGGTGAACAAATAATATAAGCATTAGTCATTCAATCATTGCTAGAAAAACCAAAAGATGTCCTTATTCGGACGTTTAAGAATAACTCTTAATAGTTTTCCCTGCAATTCTTAATCGTACTAAAAGATCCCAATAAAAATATCCTATTGGGTATATTGGGATCAAAAGCTGTGTTTTTCAGGTACAATTGAAGATACAATACGTTATTGCTTTGACCAAACCATAATGCCTTTAAAGATGTCAGGTAAATTGGAACGATTTTTATATCTTGTTTATTAACTTTTTGCTTATTTGTTTGTTTTTAGACGAGTCTACAGTGAGTGATGACTATAAAACTACTGAAGTGGTAATATGACTAAACATATTTGTACTCAGGATTCAGTTAATATTTTCCCCAATTTAATTTGAAATATAGTTATTTGATTGCTCCGAAATAGTATTTGGAGCAGCTCTTTGTAGAATATTTTATGAATGGTTGAGTGCCGTGGAAGTGTACGATAAGTCGCTTTCATATTGGGAAATTCCTGATCAGTATTTAGACCCACGATTCAAACCAGGATTAATAGAGAAATATTTAGTTAGCAAATGGCAAGATCATTTAGTTCCGCTGCTTGGAGTAAATTTGCGGCAGATTCCATGGCTTTTAAAAGAAATGTATGGTGAAACTACGGAAACTACGGAAAATTTTGACAGGCAAATCTCTTCAAATAAGGAGTATCAAATGGTGCAAAACTTAAGATTATGTGTCGAAAAAGAAAAAATACATGTTCTAAGTAGTGACGAACCACCGGAGTTTGCACAAAGCATTCATGATTCATTCTTAGCACGGAGTCCAGAAGAACTGGAATCATGTAAACAAGTTAATGCACCACTTTTTATATTAAATTGTATCCTTCAAAATAAAGAGATATGCATATCTAATGGCGACATGAAGGACAAGATAAAAAACGGCAAAGCAAAAAGATCGAAAAAGACTGAAATTAAATGTTGTTTTTGTGCGAATGTGATAAATCCCATAAAACCATATAGAAAATGTCAGGAGTAAGTTTTTATTTCGACTTGAATGTGACTATTCAATTAATTATTAAACCCATAGATGTGTGGCCAATAATTGGCTGGACACCAGATGCTATTGCAACGATAAATGTCAAAGTAAGAATTTTTATTACATTTTTGCAATGGATCTTTTAATAATCTTTTATGGTACATTTCAGTGGAGCATTGGTTTCAATTTCATTTTCAAGAACATAAAGAAATGATTCGCAATTAATATTGCTTGTGTTTTATTTATATTTGACAAATAATAAAAAATATGAAATGAGTTTTTTAAAAACCTTTAGAATAGAACGTTAATCTGGGTTGGCTTCTTCTCACAATAACGATCGTGGGCAAGGCGAGTTTGTTATTATATCTCAACCGATTATCAGCTTATCTTCTGTGCGACTTAAATCTAGAGAATTGAATCCTTGAAATTTAAATTTACTTTGTACTAGCTCACCCTGCGCGCGCTGCTGCGCCTTTGGCTGAATGTGCCCCGTCCCGTCCAGTTCCGTCCAGTCCAGTCCAGTCCCGTTCCGTCCAGTCCAGTCCCGTCCCGTCCCGTCCAGTCCAGTCCAGTCCCGTCCCGTCCAGTCCAGTCCTGTCCCCGTCCCCATCCCGTCCCGCTAACGACCTCTGTTGTCAGCGAACACTACAAGTAGTGCCCCGTCCCGTCCAGTTCCGTCCAGTCCAGTCCAGTCCCGTTCCGTCCAGTCCAGTCCAGTAGTGTTCGCTGACCAACAGAGGTCTTTGCTGAGAACAGTCATGCAACAATCAAATAGTATTGTTCACTGAACTTTGAAACAATCAAATAGTATTACTTGACCGTTGCTTGACCATTTTTAGTGGTGGTAAACCTTCCCAGGCACCCCACCAACAACCCACCAAAGTTTCATCGCAATTGGATGGATGGTTTAGGAGTCTATAAGGGACAAACAGACAGACAGACAGACACACAAGTTTATTTTTATATAGATAAAATTGTGTTTGCCAATTCCACCACTTGGTGAGTCTTGAAATAAATACTAAATGGCCAATTTTTGAAAACAAGTAGCAAAGTTATGTGCAAATAAAGTTCGGACAAACTTATCAAAATTTAGTGAAAATTGAACATTACTAAATTATGAGGTTTGTTGATCTGACAAAATGTGAAAGAAGATGCCCTTATGACAAGATATCGAAGATCGGATGTGGGCCTAACTTTGTTCTCAATCGACTTGACTCGTTTGAATTGATGATCAAAGAACAAGTAATAATAATAATGCTAATACTGTAAATTACATTTGTAACTACAAATAATTGGTTTTTTAGGGCGTAACGTTTTGGTTTAGGTTTTGGTTAATGTTCAGTCTCAATCCTCTATGCACAGCTCTTCAAGAGGTAACTAGTTGAAAAATACGATTTTAAATTTAATATTTCTTAAATTTCTTTTTCTAGATTAATAACCAATGGCCTGATAAAATATCAAGTATGACAATCAGAATACATAAACATTTTTTAGAAGGTTCAACCGACGACACTATCAAATATTGTTTGGAAAGACTAATGTTACAGTTAAGGAATCCAAGTCAGTTTTTATTGCATACGGTACTTGTGCATTTTGTGTAATTTTCATGTGTAAATCTGCAGGACAAATACAAACAGAGATGGAAGAAAATAAGATAAAATTGCAATTTAATAAACTGGTAAAAGATGATTATACGTAATGATTTTCGACTATGTATTTAAATGGGTTTATTTCTGTAAGTTGCAAGAATGTGTAGAAATGTCATTTGGAGCTGCTCTTTGTGAAATATTTTCACTTTGGCTAAACGCTTCTGACGGAAATGAAAAAGGAAACTATTGGTGTATTCCTCATGAGTATCTCGACCCCGATTTCGAAGCGAAAGAATTAGAGAAATTCATAATTGAATATTGGAAAGAAGGCTTGATGCCATTATTGGGAATAAAACTAGTCCGACAAATTCCTTGGCTTTTCAAATGGACAACCGAGTGCGCTAGTGCATTAAACCTGAGATCTCAAACTTATTCATCCGAAAATGGAATCGATTTGGACGAGTTTATATATTTGAGTCCGTATTTACTAAACATGTCGCAGATTTCGGAATCGTTAAAAAAACACCGGGACGAGATGAGACGGATGATTTTTAAAGCGGATGAAGTCCCTGACATGGCAAAGATTTGGAGTATTGCAAAATTGGCAAGTAAAATGGAAAACTTGCAGAAGAAAGTCAAAATGTTGTCAATGTTGTTGGAAAAGTTTTCTAGAGAAAAGAATATTGATGAGTCCGATTGCACGGGAAAAAACCTGAATATCCATCAAACTCGACAATGTGCATGCTGTGCAAAAATATGGGAAAAAGATTTTTCTTACCGTACATGCAAAAGGTAAGTTGGTAGTGTTTAGAACTATTAGCGCTGTTTATAATTTTTATTGCAGATGCGTGGCTGAAAGTTGGGTAGAAAAACGATGTTATTGCTGCGACTCTTGTCAAAGTGAAAATATTTTAACTTGATAAATGGAAACTATAAAATAATACTTTTATATTTTAAATTAGTGGAACATTGGTTCCAGAAGCACCACGATGAACATAAAGAAAGTATGCATAAGATTGCAACTGAAATCTACAAGAACAGCAACCATTCACATCCCAATTTTGGCTAAACTATCACTAAAACCATTAAGAATTAATATCTATGGTTTTTTTTTTCTATATAAAAATTGTTTTCATATGTTAATAATATAATAAGTGCAAGCTTTGGGCGTATTATGTGTAAAATAGAATTCAATTAAAAAATAGAATAATATTTCAGTTTTTTTTTATTTACAGTATTCAAATAATCCAGAAGTTTCACATGTAAAAATCGTACGATTTGATGGCTTACAATTTTTTTTATTTGATCTGTTCCTCTTCTTGGCTCTCGCGATGCATTTTAGAATGAGTGGACTTTGGAAGTGATGATTCTTAAGTATTGGGGAAATCCGATGGAATTAACTCCATGATGTGTGGAATTAATAATATCTATTAATACAACAGAGGAAAAAAAAAAGGTGTATTGGAGTTAGCATTGATTAAATTGCGTTTTCATACTTTTGTTTGCGACGTCTTGGGCAATTGTAATTGTTTGCACCCTTCTGTTTGCAACCCTTCGGGCAGATCAAATCCCTTCCACAACCGAAACATGTTTCAGTTGAACTATAACTTTGTTGCCCTTTTGGAATCACCCGATAAATTGTGTCAAGAGGATCGCCCGTCATGTCGAAGGCCTGGACCCGTCCACGCAGACTGCCGTTCTTCGCTTTTAGAATTTCACGGAGCAGAAAAGGGAAAATTTCTTCAGAGCTATTGTCTGCGAAATATTTTCGAACGCCTTTCACAACGTCGTCCAACGTACTTGGGCCATGCAAGACTAAGTGGCCGAAGGCTAGTTTTGCCATTTTATCTTTATCCATTTTTTTGTTTTGTAATGTAGAATAAAAACTCGAAATTTTAACAGTTTTCAATTTTAAAGAATATTTGGTTGGGGGCTTTTCTATTGTTATCACGTTGCTTGGCGGCAACAACACAGTCGTATACCAATAATTTTTCATATTGTTATAATCTTCATCAAATATGCAAGGCAAGGTCGGATAGAGAAAAAGCGGGCAGATTCTAGTAACAGACAAGAGCCTGGAAAATAAAATAAAATACAGTACTGTACAGTATATATATCTTTGAATTTTTAAATCTTGCAATAGATGGCGGTAACTCAGCGATCATGAAATTTGTACTTTTTGCGAAAATAATTATTAAGACAAAATATTTTGAAGAGTGCAGAACAGATAAAAAAAAATCTTTTATCAGCTTAATAAAAAAATATTTAAAAGTTATTGTAGTTTATTGCGAAATACTGCCACTGTAGGAGCAGTGCGCTTTGCAATTGCCGTCAGGTCAAAATGGCTGCAACTTTGTTGAGGGAAAAGCCCTCTTGCCAATATTGTGGCAGAGAAGAAATTCTGCAGGAATGTCAACGATGCCAATCGGCCTTCTACTGCAGCGCAGATCACAAGAAAAAACACTGGAAAACTCACAGAAAAACCTGTGGCAACAAAAGTGCCATCATCACTCTAGAAAACGACTTAGCAGGACTTTTATACAAGACGGTAGTCGCACCACAAACCAAGCCAAACCAATCCTTGAAACGAACAAATGATGGCGATATTTGTACAAACACAAACATGACTTCTAACGCCAACTTGTCCGACAAAAGGACACAACAACACATGGCCGTCTCATTCAAACAGCCAAACAAAGTGAAATATCATTCCATTTACGCCGAAAAATTTGTAAAGAACACTAGTCGATGTCAAGTGATGAGCGAAGGGATTATTAACAATTTAAACAAATCCGGAATTTCTGTGACCGATAATTTTCTAGGCGAGCAATTCGGTACCGCCATTTTGGATGAAGTTCTCTCCATGTACAAAAGCGGAGTGTTTATGGACGGTCGACTAGTCAGTGATAGGACGAAGAAAGATTCGTCCACAGTTATAAGAGGGGACAAAATCGCTTGGGTGAATGGCTCCGAAGCTGGTTGTCCTCACATATGCGACTTCATCGGAATCGTCGACTTATTAATTCGTCAATGTAAGTGTAATGCAAATAATGGGGAATTAGGGAAACGCAACATCGGCGGAAGGACACAGGTTAAAAAATAAATTATTTTATAAGTATTTTTCTCAATTTGTTTTGTTTTGTTTAGGCGATGGTGGCGTGTTATCCTGGCGGCGGAGCGCAGTACGTTCAACATGTGGATAATCCGAACAAGGATGGGAGATGTATTACGTGCACTTATTACCTGAATAAAGGTTGGAATGAGGTAATTGTAGTCTGTAAATGGTTTTATTTGTGATTTGTAATTTATAGTTTTTGTTCTGTTGGTTTATTAGGAGCAAGGTGGAATTCTCAGAATATTTCCTAGTGATAACGAGGAAGAAGTTGCTAATGTTATTCCTATTTTTGACCGATTAATATTTTTTTGGTCGGATAGGAGAAATCCACATTCGGTTGATCCATCGTACAAAACCCGGTATAAATTAAGTTGAATATTACAAAAAGTAGATTAGGGGGTCTGTGATTTTTTAATTTTCTATTAATTATTTTTGATGTCCTCAAATTCAATTGCACAGTTTTGCATTTACTAAAATCCCCCCCACGCGCCCTCCCGCGCGCAACCCGAAGATATACATTATGTGAGATAGCCACTCGGAGCATTGCTACCTCCATTTTGTTTTGTGTTGACACGTCTCAAAATTGTAAAAACCATCTTTTTGCTTGATTTTATGATTTTGAATTTTTCCTCTTTTGTGTTCATGCAATTATGCATATCATTGGTAGAACTAATATCATGTGAAAATCTAAAAGTGCAAAATTGTTAAAATTACAAAATCACATTACTGAAACCCCTTATTAAATGATTCGATTTTATTAGATACGCTATTACGTTGTGGTATTTCGACCAGGATGAGCAAGAGAGACACAAAGCGAGTAAGCGCACGGAAACAAATACATATTTATTTGTTAATTTATTTGTTTTTATTGTTTGCAGAGTTAGGGTAAGTGACAATTGTACAAAGAGAATTGGTTACTTGAAGTAATTGTTTCAGAATGTCGAAATAATCATCCAAGATTAAACTGGAAATAAGTTTTGATTTTAAAATTGACTTCTAAATTTTGATATATACTGGATATTTCAATTGTAATATCAAATAACGTTCTTTTAGTATTTTTTAAAAGAAATGGCTCAACAAATATTTCCCTAATGATTAGAATTGTGATCGAAGTGTACAATTTTAAAATAAAACTCGGTACTTAATCTATTGATTTGTTGAAACAGTTGTACAAACGATGTAATGCAAATGAGTAAATTTGGATAGTTTACCAAAATGCGCTATTTTCCTACTATTGTTATTGAATTGAAATTGACTTGCTAAGGAAAAGGATATTTCATTTATAATAAGCACAACAATACTTATTGGTAAAGAAACAAAAAACATAAATGTTACATTTCCGCTACATTAAAACTCATGATTTCTATGCATTTTTGAAACAATTATAATTTCTCAAATTGGCAACAGATGTCGGGCTATTTACAATAGCAGCAATTTTTCTTCATTTCTCCATTTTAATCATTAATTCGCGTATGACCTCATCAGGATTGCGTGTCTTGGCCCGTAGTTCCGAGCAGGGGAGAACCCCATATGATGGAATGTGCTAAAGAACATGACTCATTTATTGCGTAGGGGTATTCAGACCCTGAAATTGCTTAACACGCATTTTGGATGGTTTTCTACGATTTTCTAAAGTCATTTTTGCGAGGCAATAAATAGTTTGCGCTTTGACCTCATCATTAGTTTCCTGAAAAATATTATTGACTATGACTTTTTTTTATTTCTTTTGTCTATTCCTTTTAAATTCAAATTCTAGGAATTTAGGAAATAGTAACAAAAAGCATTCAATTCCTGAATAGTGAATTTGTCCTTGACCTATAAATGTACATACCTGAGGGCTGTTTACAAATGAATATTTCCTGTCTATTAATTCCAATGGAGGAAAAAAAAACACTAAGTATGGTTATAATACTTGTGAAGCAAACCAGAAAATTATAAAGTTAAAACTAATTAACTAATTAATGCTAGCTGTGGTTTTCCTTTTCCACTTTAGAACGTGTTTGTTCTCTCAAGAGCTTGGTATTTGGTAACCTTCTGGCATTTGGTTTTCATCACCTTTTTCCTCTTACATAATTGGGTGCAGCACCTTCATGCTCACTTACAACTTGCAATTCTGGTTAGTGTTTGGAAACAAAAGTTTTCTTTTTAAATAATCGCCGAAAAATCTGAAAATATTAGGTTAATGGAAGTAAATAAACGCTTGAATCTGATTAAATTTTTTTTTTAAAAAAAAGTGGAATTAAGTGATAAATTCGTAATAAGGCGTGAAATTTTTCAAAACATGAAGAAACATTTTATTTCCAGATAGCAATCAAGCTGTGTGGAAATAACATTTAAAATATATAAAAATTTCCTGCAAAGAAATAATGGAAAATAAATAAATAAATTTGTCATTTTTAAAATTTTTTTTTAAAATTCTTTTTTCATAAACATTTGAATCTTTATTCATTCCGGTTGCTTTTTGTGTGGGAATGATAATTGAATCGATTTGGTTAGAATTAGACAGACTTTTCCTTTTCGCCTCCACCCCACCAGAATGAAGTGGATAGTGCCGCCAAGCAAACCACAGACCGATGGCTCAGGCTCTTCCAGTAAACCTCGTGTGCGTCTCGTGCGAGATTTGTAGAGAGAAGCCTCATCATCTTGTCTGCTTAATGTGACTCGCAAACTCCCATGTGTGTGCTGTTCACAAAGGGGCGTCTGGCCACTATTCTTTATTTCAATTAGCCAGTCTGGAAAATAGCAGTTTCTACGCGAGGAAAAGAGAAATTGGAATTTTTATGTGAGTATATTTCGGTATATTTTGTAGAACGAGACCCGTACTGTCACTATAGCCACCTATCAGCTGAGTTCGCGAGATGCACTTGCGATGAATGATGGCATATGTGCGTGTTTGTAATGGCGCTTTCCTTATTCATTTTTTAATTGCTGAGTGTAACTAGGAGTTCGGGTTTTTTTTGGTTTTATTTTTTAAATTAAATAGTTGATGAAAGCTTTATAGGAAAGCCTTGATCTCGTTATAACCATCAGCGGTGACGAGTTACTCATATCGTGCGTATTATAAAATGGCGGTATCGCTCTGGCACTATACTGTCAAAATTGGACTATACTGTTTATTTGTTTTTGTCATTTTTAGAAAGATTTTTATTTGAAAATGCTTTGTTTTTATTTTTATTTTTGAAAAAAAAAAGCATTAATATCAAAAGTATAACATTTTTAAGACCAGAAAAAATAAAAAGAAATAAAAAAAATAAAAGCTAAAAAAAGAGCCGTGTCAAATGTTAATTTTTATTATGTTTTCTGCCAAATAAATACGGCTGTAAATCAAACAGGTCTTTCCACAAATGGTGTAATTTTAATCCTGAGGGAGGAAACTCAGCAGTGTGTTTAGTGGGCGATCAAATATGACGTAGCGGGCTTTTAAAAACGTAATTTTTAGACGCCCATAAAATACTCGGCTTTAACTGGGCGCTATTTTCGGTTTCAGCTCATTCATGGCACAACCTTTCATCGGAACGAGTGGAAACGAAATTTAAGGTGACATTTGCGAAAAAGATGTAGTTTTAACAAACGGTGAAGGAGAGCATCAATGAAACCGCAGTGCATATAAACATGTCAACGTTTTCAACGAGATGAACATCATCGCAAAAGAAAGGAAAAAGAAATCTCACATGTTTGTTTCACCAGGAATTTAATACCAACGATGACTATACATGAAAGAACGACAAAAATCAACCTGTGCGTGATTACCGGATCAATACAAAATTAATTGATGTGGCTAGCCGAAGATCTTCATGATACAGACCCGGGCTCCCCGCCTTTAGAAGGCGGCGAAGCCCTGTGCGAATTTAACGTTGACAGGTAAATTTGACAGATTTATATTTAATTACAGGTATTAAGTGGTGATGAATTCTAAACCCCGTCAAAGATGTAACATTCGTGAACTATTACTAGGATTTCAATGGAAGTTTAACATGGCCGTTGATATATTAGTAGAATTGAAATATGAGCTGATGGCGCGAACCTTTGGGAGTTATGATTGAAGCGAGCGTTTATACTTTATTGTAATACGATATTTCCTGTGTTAAAAAGTCTTTTTGATAATTTTATGACACTGGGGCTTCTAAGAGGGTGCTTAGTGCAGTTTGCACGACTTCTTGACATCGTAATCACCTAATCTCAAGTGTTTTAAATGGAAAATAATGGGGATTTTAGTTTGTTTGGTTACAGCGCTCCCCTTTTTAAACTCAAAATTTGTTTTATCTCAAAAAATTATATTTGTTTTTTTGTTTTTTCGTTGTTTTGATTTTTTTTTCTCTTGAAATTCAAGTGGGTGTGTTTATTTATTATAATAAAACCACTTAAAAAAGAGGAAAAAAAGAATGGGGTGGATTAATTCATCTAAGTTGAGTCAAAAAAAATGATCGTATTTCATTTTACATGATGAGCTTGACACATCAAATGAGGGTTTTGTTTTTTGCGTTATTTCTTTTTTGATGAGTTGGAGGTAAAAAAAAAATATAAAAGAAAGAGTAAATTATTTTTAAATGTTATTTTGGTTAATTTGGAATTTTTTAAAATAGACTTTCTAGGCTATGTAGTGTTTTTTTTTTTAATGTTTTAATGTTTTTTTGTTTTAGAAGTTCTAGGACAAGGATTTATTTTTAAACAAATTGAATACATTGTAATTTGTTGTTGTTTTATTTATATCTAGAGTAGTTAATCAACTAATGGGTTTTTCTCATACAAAACATGTTATTCGGGTGTAGCTAAAAGTCGGAAACATGGTATAAATTAATTAATGTTGAATGCAATTTTAAATTTTTGGTATATTTTAACGTTATGTAATGAAAACTACGCCCACGAAAGAGTTTATTCTTGTAAATAATAAAAATCTCATCACAACTAGAAATGTGGAGAATCATTAAAATTTGTAGTGCATGAGTGCAGTTTATACTTTAAAAACAGATGATGCATTTTAGTGCCATCTGCTGAATCATGGAAAAGTGTTTATTCAAAAAAGGAAATGCGAATTTACAAATATTATGTGCTTTTCATTTTAATAAATTTATTAAATAAATTTTGACTTTATTTAGTTGCAGCCAGGAGATACAGCATTTAAATGTATTAAGGAGTCTTCCAAGTTTGCTCGAAGAAAACAAGGCCACTTGCATTAAAGATGTCTTTTCTAAAATCCAGGTTATTTAAATTGAATTGTTTATAAAGATTAATTAGAATAACAAAACGTTGAATTATTATTGTTTGTTTTTTCCGCAGGCCGTGTTACCGAATTCTCAAGCCGAAGTGCATTTGGAGGCCAGTAATTCTTTTCTCACTATTTTGGAAAGGGAACTGGTGCCAGCAACAACTTTTACTCAAACGTTTTTACAAAGCATACTGACAAGTGTGGATAGCAAAGATCAAAGTATTATTTTAGTTTATTTTTTTTAATTTTTTTTTTAAATAATTAATTTTTTTTTTATTTTTTTATTTTTTTTTTTAGTTGTTGCAAATGCATGGTTGGAAACTTTACTGGATGTCATAGATTTGCTCCCACCGGATATCGTTAAAAAAGATGTGAGATATTTTTTTATTAGATTTTTATTTTCGCTTTATGAGCAAAGTATTAGTCACAAAGTTGTTTTTGGGGTAATATAATTAGTTGCCTATATATTTTCAGATACTCACTTTAGCTATTTATAAAGGACAGCATTCACATTCTGTCACATCCCGCTTGGCAAGTTGTAAAATTTTGGGGAAGATTTGCTTGAAATTCGAAGGTTTTTTGTGAGTAATTTTTTTAATTAAAAAAAACAATTTGTTTAGCTAAAATATTTTATTTTGTTCCAGTATTAAAAAGGAGATTCTACCAACTGTGCAATCCTTATGTCAAGATGTAGATTACGAAGTTAGAAGCTGCATAGCTCGCCAATTAGATGCCGTAGCTAGAGGATTAGGGTAAAAACTTATATTTTTGAATTTTAAATTTTGTTGTAAACTATTTACAATTATTTTGTTTATATTTTAGGTTAGAAATTGCGAAGTATGCTATTTTGCCTTGTTTAGTTGAGTTGTCAAACGATGAAGCAAGTTATGTGCGATTAGCCACCATCGAAACGGTTGTAAATATGTTGAGTTTGTTAGACGATGGTGAGTTTAATTGGAAAGAAAATGAAATTATTTTGAATATAATCTTTTTAAAATTTATGTGTTAGAAACTTGCACTCAAACAATCATTCCACTGGTGAAAAAGTTTTGTGAAACTTCGTTAATTATGGAAGATTCCGCACTTCCAATTGCTGCTAAGCAGCTTGGTCGTTTGTGTCATGGATTATCTTGTAAGTTACATTTTAAAAAGTTAAAACAAAATTTGATTTTTATTTAAATTTTGCTAGTAAATTTACAAGTTGAAGAGAAGAGCTGGTTTCTTCAGTTTTACCGCAAATTAGCTAGGTTAGGCTTACCAGTAAGTGCAGACAACGACAGAACAAATCGAAGCAGGGTAAAAGACATAGTAATTGAATCAATAAAAATTGCATGCTAAACGGTATTAAAATTCCAGATGCCAGACATTGTGCCACTAACCGATGATTGTGATAAGTACATGCAGTGCAGGCAAAACTGCGCTTACAATTTTCCTGTAACTAAAAATACAACGGTTTCTACGTTTTGATATTGAAAATTAAATTATTTTTTTAGGCTATGGTTTTGTTTGCTGAACCGATAAACTTTAAAGATGAATTACTTTTTACTTTTTACGATTTGGCGTCG
Source organism: Strigamia transsilvanica (assembly GCA_034701245.1). NCBI lineage: Eukaryota > Metazoa > Arthropoda > Chilopoda > Geophilomorpha > Linotaeniidae > Strigamia > Strigamia transsilvanica. Next base: position 30,114 of record JAQIXU010000207.1, read on the forward strand.
GATCCTTATTCCGGAGTGAGACGAACCATAGCGAGTGGTCTGCATGAAATATCCAAGCTTTTGGGACCAAACGTTCATTTAATTCAAAGACAGTTGGTTTTGCTTCTTCAGGATGATTGCATCGAAGTATATTTTACATTAATATTTAATGATCTAATTTAATTGCTCTAATTTTAGGTTCTCGAGGGAGTTTTATCAAATTTACCAATAACTTTAGAAGCGTTAGCGAGGGAAGGCAGCATGAATTCTGGCATCAGAGTAAATTGAGAACATGTTTGTAGGAAATGCGATTGTTTTAAAATGAAAACTTAATTTATATTAAAGATTCAAGATGCTGATGATCTGATTACTGCATTGATTGCGTGCGAAAGAGCTATTTCTGTCACTACCAATTGGAGATTACATGCTGAGTTTTTGTCTAAACTATCATGTCTTCCTCGTTGTTTAAGCAGTGATGATATTCATGAAACTTTTGTGCCTCTTATTTTTCAAAAAATTTACTCAGTAGTAAGAATAATTCTATTTAAAATGATAAAAAAAAAGCATATTTTCTACATAATTTCTAATTTTTAGCGTCCGATTCCATGTCGAATTGCTGCTATTACCACTTTACTCATATTTTTACGGAGCACTATAATGGCAAACCGAAGACAGGAAATTTGTACTAGACTTGTTGATGGTAACAATTTTGTAAATTATGATTTTATTACTGTTAATTTTACGATTAAATTTTATCTAGATTTGGCTAATGGCTATAGTTGCCATAAGCGAATGCTATTCATCACTGCATGTACCATCATCATCGAATTGTTTTCTAAACAATTTTTTAAAACGCATTTTTTCAGTTATCTTTTAAAATTAACAGGTATTATTATTGCTCTTATAAATCTGTTGAGTAATAATAATGATTTGTGTTTAGACGATCCCATTCCAAACATTCGTTTACGGTTGTGTTCTGTTCTTCCACGATTAAAATCACTGATAAAGCTGCCTGCCGATCAGAAATTACTTCGGTTTTTAGAGGCAGCTGTTCGTAAACTCGTGAACAATGAAACCGACAAAGATGTGTCGGCAGCTTTGGGACAAGCTATTTTAGAACTCGATAACGTTGAACTATTAGAAACTGTAAGATAAAAATGTGAATAGATTTAATGATATTTAGACAATGGATTCTTATGAATAGGACAACAGACACAGTACAAGTTTAAACGATGCGGTTGATTTAGCTAAAGAAGACGAGGAGAAATTGCTAGTTCAATTGGAGCGGAAATTAAAATTCAGACAAATGTCGGACACATCTCTCAGTCCAGGTAGTATAGTGTACGCTCCATATACGAATTTTAGCATTTAAATTATTTCTTTAAAGGGTTTCGAGGATCAAGAATTCCGTGTTCTCCTTCGCGGTACGGAAGATCCCCTCAATCGCTTTTAAAATACGAAATTCGATCAGCGATTCCATTACCAAAGTAATTACATCGCTTTTTATTTATATTAAGTTATTTAATACGTATTTCTAGTAGGCGATCATCGTCTCTTCCATTAACCCCTTCGCTGAACCGCAAAATCTTGCCTGACAGTCCTGTTCCGTCCCCAGGTGAGGAGTTTTGATGCGAACCGATAAAAACACTGACCATTTCCAATTTACAGAGACTATTCGACGTGCATCGTCTACTATTCCACGCTGTTCGTTGTCGTCATCAAATTCACCGCTGAAACCGTCGTCTTTAAGGTATAACTCGACCATAGTGTCGCCACCCCTTTCTCCATCTGATCCCAAACGACCGTGGGTTGTTGGTGAATCGTATTGCTTAAACCCAACAAAGTATAAGGATTCACCGAGTGATGATGTGTATGGGACGATGCAACACGGCGATTTGCAGTTAGATTTTAGCGATGATATGATAATTGCTCATCTGAACGACAAGAAAGACGACAAGAAAACGAACGATAACTCTTCAAAAGTGCCAAAAGAGATTACAACTCATTTGAAAAAAATCTCTTCCTCCAATGCGTTGCAAAATCCACAATCCAGTATCCCAAAAAAATCTCCCGGAAAGACGAAAAATGAGATTAGCTCTCCATCATCATCGTCGTCATCATCTAAAAAATCATACCTCACAACTCTTTCGCGGGCCAAAAGTACTTCCCATCTCAACTCAACGTTGAGTCGACAGTTGGGATCTTCCCTTATCCCCAGGGCATCGTTTCGGTCCTCTACGGGTCGATCACCCAGTGCTCCTGGAACTCCGAGATGCATGTCCCCAGTCAGAGTTTATGGAACCACGAAAATGGGACTAAGTCTTCCGTTAAGTCATGATCTTCAGTATCGTCTTGGAAATAGGAAGTTTCTCAGTCGACCGGGAAGTCCGGCAGCTCTTAGTGAGGATTCTGATGGACAGAACACGCCCGATTCACCGTGCAGCTACGGTTCGAACGAAAGTGCAAGCTCGGAAATGGGATCTGGATCTGGGAGGAGTCGAGTGAAAAGGTTGTCGGCCAATTTAAATAGCAGCAAGATACCTTTTTTGATTCCCAGGTAAACAAAAAAATACAACAACTTCCGGAATGGTTCTATCGCCTGTTTTCAATGAAGTTTTGCTAATATGACTCCTGATTTCTGCATCGATTTGATTTCTGCTTGCTCTTAATAAGACAATATAATTTTTCGTTTTCGTTTTCGTTTTATTTTTCCGTATTGAATTACAATTTTTAATATCCTGACATTTTTATATTTTTACATTTTTTTTCCACCTGCTTGCCAATGATTGGATTTGCACGATTTTATTTCTTGGTGTTTTAATGCGTAATTTATTTAATAAATAAACTAATATTTTGTACTTGTTGTTTTAGGAGTACTCTAAGTCGGAACAAAAGCCTCGAATCTCAGTCGCATTAGTGAATGGACAACGGTTTTAGTGATTTGCTATGTACTTTTGTTTATACGAGAAAAGCGTTTTAAAGTGCAATGAAGAAATATACTTTTATTGATTTTTTTTAAATTTAAATATTACAATTAATTAAGTTAAATGTTTTGAGGATTGTAATTTAATTGCATTTCATATTTTATTTCGAGCACAGTTTATTGAAATGATTTGTTATTTGTTGTTGTTGTTTTAATGTATCTTTTGAATATAGTGATGGATGCAAAGTGGTATTGCGTTTAAAAAGATGTGAAAATTATTTTTGTAGCTAGATTTCATGAAGGTCAGTCTTAAGTGTTTCTATTTTGTAGGTATACACAACAGCTACAACATTATTTACCGTTTGTCAACCATTTTATAAATCGTGTATACCACACATCACATTTGATAGATAATATATGCATGTAAATATTTAAGTCTAATTTGTGTAATTTACTCGTTTCGACACCTAAATTTAATATAAAAAAGAAATAAACCAAATATTACTTGTCAATTCTGAACGTATTAACTCAAAAATTAAATCCTCGCAAGAATTTATTAAAATTTTCATAATCTTTAATTCAAAATTTAAAAATACAAGAGATTTATCAATTAACCCCATTAAATACCATTACATCATTACCTTTTTATAGTAGAAAATAAGTATAACATCAACTTATAAATGTGACAAGAAATTACAAGAAATTCAAAATTACAACGAGCAAAATTCCTTTTGCAGCTATTATTTCCTAAGTACCAAGGAATGTTTTCATTTCAAAATGTGTTTGAAATTCACTCATGAAAAGTATTTTTATGTAAAAGTTTTACATTCGAGAAATAGCGTGCGCATTTTTTTCCTCGTAAAGATAGCACATGATTCATTCATCGCGCAGTATTAATAAACATCAGATCTAATCTAATAAAAAGATCACAGTAGAAAAAAAAAATAGCGTATTGGGTTATTCTTTTTCCCGCCCTTCCTTCCACATCCTGCAAAATCCTTTTTTCACGAAGTGTTTATCATAAAAAAGAAAAACTAACACAAATCCCATTATCATCTGAACATATGCCCAAGTCAAAACATTAATCAAATGTCGGGGAAAAAAAGTATATATAATAGTTGTAAATATTCAAGAATGTCGTCACTTTTTCTTAAACTCTATAAACAAACGTAACGCAAATTTAAGAAAGTGCCTGATGAAATAATGAAAGCAAAAATAAAAAAACAAAAACAAAAAAACAGCCGTAATCATCTTTACAATAATATTTCCATGATTCTTGACAATTACGCGGTCTTTTTCAGATGTTTCTGCACCATAGCTGATGTTAATTTCAATTCATTACAATATTTCACGGTTACTTTGTCCGATCGATGCGCAGTTGAGGACGGTGAAGTTGCAGCGGTTGAACATTCCGCGTCGGGCCACTGAGTTTCCTTGTCCTTTCGTTGACTCGTCTTTTTCCGTGGATTCGTCTTAACTAATAAAAACTCTTCGGAAGTCAGCACCACAATTCCAGTGGCTGTTAGCAGTTTTCCGTGCCTCGTTTTCAAATGTCGTTTGTACGTATTGCGTGTTTTAAATCTAAAAACATACCAATTTAGTTACATGCACATCAATTCGTGCAATTAAACACTACCTTAATCCGCAATCTCCACACTCGAATGGAGTTTCCCCCGTATGTCGACGCATATGCTCTTTAAAATGGCTCGGATGGCGAAATTTTCGTCCACATTCCACACACGTGAAGCGACTTTTATTATTATGAATCAACATGTGATAGTTAAGACTATGCTGGCGGGTAAAAGTAGTATTGCATATGTTGCATACAAACGGTTTAATACCTGCAGAAATAAAATAAAAAAATCATGAATCCCATATTCGAGGATCTTCAAACTCCAATGTATTCCTACCTGCGTGACTTCTATAATGGTACATAAGTGTAGCTTGCGCGGTGAAAATTTTATCCTGGCAAATCTTGCACACGAGTGCGATTCGTTCGTCCTTCCTTCTCGTTCGCAACATTCGAATGCATTTCAAAGCTAATTTCTATTTTTCAAATATTCAATTAATTTTATTAATAATTTATCATCTACTCTCGAGTTATTTTTCTTTACCCTTTCCCATTCTGGGGTCCCCTCCTTCGGTGCTTGCACTTTAACTGGATCTGCAGCTTTAGCGTTTGCTTCAACCACTTTAGCCGTGTTCTGTACTGGTTTCTCCATCTCGTCACTCTCGTTCTCATCTTCCTCCTCGGACGACTGACTGCTCTCAGTCGCATATTCCTCCGGCACAATTATCTTATTTATCCTACGGACTCGTTTTGGTTTTGTCTGTAATGCCACTCCTTCCAACAACGCAGGAGCTAGAATAACATCCAATTGTGGTATTTAATTTAATTTAATTTAATTTAAATATAAAATTCAAATCTCGAATTAATTTACCTTTCGAATTGATCTTACTATCTCTGTTTTCAATTTCGCTCGTTTTCACTTCTTCAAACTCTGCTATAACTGGTCCTACTGATCCGTTTGTGTGTTCCACTTCGCACTCTAACAAGACGGTATACATCAACGAATTAACGTCCACACTTCCCGCTTCGATAATAGGACAACGATAAAAATCCGTTGCAACGTCGTCTTCATCCGACATATTTTTATCCCATTTGTCACAATCCTTCTTCTTACCATCAGCATGTGTGTAATTATGATCTCTAAAAATCCACGGCTCACTTTTCTTACTCGTTTGTCCAAAATCATCTTCATTTGGAAACTTCGTTTCGGTGCTGGCTTCGCTAGTTTCGCACGTCCGCTTTCTCTTCCTGGCCCTAGGTTGTTTCTGTCCAGCTGATTTATTTTTATTATTTTCAACGTTTTGGACTTCGATCGGTTTGGTCGGCTTGCCTTGCTTAGCTGGCTGCGTCTTTACCGCACCGTTCATCCGACTTGATTTCTTCTTGTTACTCTTTACACTTTCTTTTTGTGAGTTATCATTCGAGTTATCGTCGCCATTTTCTTCTAATTTCTCATCCATCATTTCTTCATTGGAAGTAAGTGTACTTAAACGAACAAATTTTCCCGGTTCTAGAAGTACCGTATTATTTTTGGAATTACTCGATCCAGTTTTCACAATCTTCTCTTTCGTTTGTGCCATTAAGCGTTTTGCCCTCATAGCTCTTGTGTTCTTACGCAAAACTCTGCGTCGGCTTCCTTGAATAGCTTAAAATAAAACAAAAACATTTTGTTGTTTCTACTTTAGTTACATTACACTTAAAAAAAATTACCCGCTAATCTCTTTTTTCGTGCATTTAATGTCTCCGCAATGAACTTTCGATCAGGTGATCTGTCAGGCTCTAAAAAAATATATATAAAATATATATTACAAATAATAAATGAATAAATCGAATATAAACGTACGGTTATCTTCAACAACTAATTCAGCGATGTGCGCAAGTAAATGAGTCTTCATGAGAAGGCGAGCTTTGTGTTCGTTACCAAAACTCGAGTACGTCTGTTGACATTTCTCCGGCATTAAGAAACAAGTAAATGTGTACGTTTTTCGTAATTCGTCCGCTGTTTGATCGCTGAACATGTTGAGAAGTAAGCGATCGGAAAGCATTCGAATCTGATCCAGATTGAGCAAATCTGAATTGTACGGTGTTCGCCGCACGGAACTGGACACAGGTGACTGAAAACATTTAATACATTTATAACTCAAATCACACAACAACTAAAAAAAAAAAACAATAATAAAAATAAAAATTACCGTAGGTTTTACTTCGTTGACAGGGAATGGAACTGTAGGTGTCAGAACCAGATCATTTTTGAGTGTTGCAGACGCAACTTCGGCAAGCATATCTAAAAGGGCCACTGGACTTGGATCGTGAAACCGTTCATTGCGAATGTCGTTTCTGAGATTAATTTTCATAGTCGTTGATGCTGTGTGATTGCTTGTTGCCTTTTTTATCTTGCGATTTGAATCTTCTTCATCGGAGGACAAAATCATTCTTGAATAACGAGAATCCATTAATTTAACCCCTGAAAAAATTTACAATAAAAAAAATTAATAATTCAGATAAAATAAATAAATAAATAAAAAGTTGTCTAAAAACTAGGCATCCTGTTGATAAATTTTTAATAATGCACGCGCAATGTATAAATTCACTTTAAATTAAATCCAAACACAAAATTTAAACAATTCTAACCACTTAACACCGTGTTATTACAAAACAGACTTAACACTAAAATTCGCAAGCTGTAACGTCAACAACGAAATGACAAGGCTAAATGAACAGCAATCCGCCCTAAATACCGACTTACCAGTGCTATATTACTATATTTTCTTACCTACCGCCTTAATTTATAATAAAAAGCGTGCTGTAATTGTTATCTAGCTTCAAGTGCGAGCGATAAGTCAAATGTGCATCAATTGAACAGACACCACAAATGCAGACGCCATTGTGTCAAATTTGAACTTCGTTATTTCGACCATTTTTAAGCAAAAATTCTACGTGGTTTAGTCGGTCATCGACAACCTTTCGATCCACGAGTGCCGTTCAAATCAACCTCGGCCAACTGTTAACAAGTGTGTGTAGCTAATGTGTGAAAGAAATGTGTTTATCTGCGTTTGATCTTACAAAAATGACGGAATACAAAGTTGAGATCTCGATCAAGCAAGTAGCAGCCGACGCGTCGCACACAACGCTCATTTTTATAGGAAATCAAATATTTTAAACCATTCATTTAACACAAATAATTGTGTATCGTCTTATGTATATTCTCTGTTATATATGATTTTAGCATTACCTGTAAAGCGATCATTTTTCGAGGTGGGTATTTTCTTGTTTTTATTGCAAGACGCCATGGTTTCACCCAGCTCGTCTGCTACCCAACAACAACCTCCTATCCGTTGAAATCAAAGTTGTTGAATACGCTTTAAATTTTGTTGAAATAATTTGTTTTTAATTTAGAAATAATTTTTAAATTAGAAATGTAATGTTCAATAATTTTGTGTTTTGGGTTATAATGACAAGAGCGGGAAATTTTTTATTCAGATTTTTTTCAACCGGTCTTAATCGGTTAAAAGTATGACGTCATCATTTAAACCTTTCTTTTGAGCGATTACATAAAGTTACAAAAATTTCTAAAAATGAATCTAAAATGTTTAAAATATTGATGTACAAATTTTAATCATTTTTAATTTCTGACATATTTAAACGAAATAATTCCGAGTTTCCGCATGCAGAAATGACGTCAGTACTAAAACCGTAAAACCGATCATAACCTCGATCATAACCCAGACAATGTACGTGACATAAATTGAACGTAAATTTCATTTTGTTTAAACCTCATAATAATTTGACTTTAGTAATGTTGGTGTTATTTTTACCTGTTTAAACAAATAAAAAAGTTATAAACATTATTTTTGTTTAAAATAGAAATTATAAAAACATTACATCAAATCTCTGTGTTTGAGGTTAGCAACCACCAGAGGCAACATGGCGAATATTGGATATGCAGCTGGCGTTTTACTTGATGGACCGTGCCTTGCTTTTACTCCTTGACTATAAATGGTCCACGGAGGATTAATATAAAGATGAATATATAAATCACGAGTAAGTATCAAATCTCTCATTCACATCACCAATTTTCAATACAAGAAATTGTTACTGAATAGCAACAAAATACATTTTTAAGGTTTGATGGGCTTAAATGGCAATCAAGACTTTAATAATAAACCGAACCACATTGCTCGCATAAACCTCGTCCAGACTGCCAAAACGTGTAATTAAGGAATCAAAAATCCATCGAGTTAGTAGCAATTTTTTTTCCACGAATTTATTGATTTCTATCTTCTTAGCTGCAAATTTCCAGCGAGAATATTGCATTAGTGTTATTACCTATTAAAGAAAATTTAATTTAAGGAAATTCACTTAACACTATTTAATTTTTTAAAGCTTAGAGCGGAATAAATAAATTTATTAATGCGTTGACTAAAACCTAAGAGACTCTCGTTAATTAATCGTTGAATGAAGTAATGCAATATAGCAGTGGTTGTTAGTAAATGATGAAATTGGATTTGGGCCATTTCATTCCTGAATATTTGCCAGCCCTAAGTGACATTAAACCAATCCCGATATAGTGAGACAATACAAGCAGCCTGCACTGTCTTGTATTTTTCTTTCTCTTGTTTGTACTGTACTGTACATCCGCATACAAATTTGCCTTACACAATGCCAGATTCAAGGTAAATTAAACTTAACCTTAACACTGACAATTTATGTTCCATTTTTTATTTTTATTTTCCTAATATAGAACTGCGAGATCCAGGAAAATAGTAATTTTGAGTTTTGGTTTCCTTTTCATCCGTGAAATGATATGTTTGGGTTAATTTGATTTAGTTTTTTTTTGTTTTGTTTTGTTTTTAAATTAAAAACGGTGAAAAATGTGATGAAAAATGTTGTTTCGGTTGAATCTAAATTTAGTACGAGTTGCACTTGTTGGCAGAAGGCACTTTATTTAACCTTGTGTTTACATATACCTGTGCAGCTCGGTTCATTCTACTAAATTTCTTGCGTAAACCGCCGAAACAAAAAACACACAAAACCCGAAATGAAATTTCCAATGAAGGAAGTCGGAACGAAATAAACACTAATCTAGCCCTAAAATGTTGATTTCCTGTGAAAACTAATGGGTTTTTATTTTTATGCAACGCTTCCCGACCGAATAATTCACCTGTGTGTAATTAAATATGCGTATCCCTTAATTAATTAAATGTGAACTGTGTAATTTAATCACTACCTTAAGTGGAAACTAGGAAATTGCTCAGCATGAATCATCTTTTAAAGGAAAACTTATATCGAGATAATATTTTTTTTTGTTATTATCATTATTATTATTAATTCCATATCAGAAATACCACCAATGAATCAGGAAAGTCAGGACCGAAGCCACCCCGGCCTCCACCTCCATTGCGACCTCTGCCTCCCACTCGCCCTGCGCCGCCGATCTTAGCTCCGAAACTCCTTTCAACACCGGAAAAAGCTACAGATTCTACATCTGTTGCATTAAAAAGTGGTAAAAACAAAGGACGGTTCGCGTCTTGTTGCACTCCAGCAATGAGTTCCGTGTGGAAACGACTTCAGAGGGTCAATCAACGTGCTGCAAAGTTTCAGTTTATTAGTTCATATCATGAGTTGATGGTCGAGTGTACGAGTAAATGGTAAGTGTTTACGATTTGCTGCGTTTCGAAATGTTTATTTTACTTTGAATAAAAAAGAGATTTACAAGGTCGTTTTTTTTTATCTTTGTAGGCAGCCGAATAAACTCTGCGTGATATGGACGCGACGTAGTAGAAGATATTGTTCCCAGGTTCCGTATATTATCTATATGTATGTGTCATTCTTTTTGATTGAGTGAGTTTATTATTTTTTACAGCCGCATAATTGGGAACCTACAATGAGAAATCCTTATCGAGGATTAGTGGTATGGCCAGTGCCGGAGAACGTTGAGATTACGGTGACACTTTTCAAAAATACTTTAAGTACGGAGTTTGAAGATAAAGATTGGACTTTCGTGATAGAAGATGTACGCATATTTATGAGGCTTTCTTTAGCTTTAAATGGACGGATTGAGTGGTTGTTTCAATTTCATTGTTGGAATTTAATTAACTACCTGCACAGAATGTTTAAATAAATGATTTCAGCAGTTTAGGTAGAATTACGCAATTTGTACGCTAAATAGGCGTCGTAAAAATTAATAAGTCATCGGGTATTCAGAACCTCTTGTGTGTTTTGCATTTAGTTTGAGAAATGAGCGGCTTGAGTCGCCGATAGACCCAGTTTGTTTAACCATTTTGTAATTAATACGGATATTTTTATTCAACTTCTAAAGTTGAAATGATTTAGTAACGAGTAAAGTTAGATTTTTAACTGATTTAATAATGCAGGCATTTGAATTCGAAGTCTTAAGACACTATAAAGGTGTTTTATAATAATTTTCTGTTGCGCAAGGGCAATTTTAGAATTGATTTGATACCTGAAATTATCTAACCAATTTTAACCAGTTTTTATCTAGATTGCAAACAATGAAAACCATTGGAAATTAAACAATTCAATTCAATCTGCACCAATGCATATTACAACTTGTATATTTTTAAGCAACACTTTCTTTCTCGTTGTTTGTAGATCTCAACTACAGGAAAAAGGCGACAAATAGCTTCGGGTAAAATCAACATGAAACAATACGCATCAATCGTTCCCGCTCAAACCGAAGTGAAACTCAACTTGAAACCGTTATCGAAGAAAGTTGCAGCCGCTAATTTGCAATTCACTTTATCTTGTGTTTTTCTTCGCGAGGGAAAGGCCACGTAAGTTAATGAAAATAACTGCCAATGTGTTCCATGGGGGTTCGATCATTTCTCCGACAGTACATTTCTTAGACGCTGTTTGTCATGAACTCTGGGGTGGGGTTGTCATGATGCTCTTAATAAAATGGATAGGGTCAGGTTCGCAGGGGGAAAAAAAAACACGTTAGATTCGGGATAAGCGGAGTCGATGAAAAGTACGTCGAATCGTCTTTTTATTTCTTAAATTTCGTAAAGTAGGTTATTTTTTTTTGCTAGATTTGAAAATAGTTTTTACCAGCTGTTCCGGAGCCGACTCAATTTTCAAGTTCTTAAATGGAATTTTTCTTGTAAAATGTTGCAATGTATTTGGTCTTTTTTCTTATTTTTGATGAGGCAATCACTCATTCACTGCATTCCAGATGCTGCAAATAATTTATTTTTAGACATGAAAAGGATAAATTTAAGTTAGAAATGTTAAGTGTTGGGAAAATTGTTAACGTGTGGTTTGATTAATTGAAAAAGGCCTATATTTCATGTTTAATTACAAGTTTCTAAGAATAACAACTTGTAAATAAATTAGAATAGGTTTTTTTTTTTAAGTTGAAATTTGTGTTTAAATCTGAGCACCAGCTCAGTGTACAAACGATCGAGTTACGTCTTAGTAAAAAGATAGTTGATGAGCTCATTCCTGCATGAGTCATTAATTTGTAAGTCCTAAATACATGATACTAAAGATAAATGAATATTTATTAGCTGATAAACATACGACCTCTTCCTAAGAGTTTTTTCACCGCCTGATTAGCCGTCTTATTATTTCCCTTTTAAATGAATAGTAATAAATGAAAAACTATGAACTAAAAATGATTTTTTTTAAAAAAAATTTTAACTGCATTAATTAATTGCGTTTTTTTCCGTTTTAAAATAGCGATGAAGACATGCAAAGCATTGCTAGTTTAATGAGTATTCAGTATCCCCATGAGGACGTTGGTAACTTGGAGGATTTTGACGATGAACCAGAAACTGCTGCGGAAATATCAGAAATTGCCAGCAAATTTGGATTATTAGCTAGTGGATCAGCGGAAGGCCATATCAATTCAAACGGTAGTGAAAAACAACATAAACCTCTACAGTAGAAACTCCGATTATCTCGACTAATTTGGGGACATGGGTGTCAATAAAACCGATTGGTTTGCAAAATCGGTCATTAGAAGTTTATGTACACGACATACGAAAGAAATATTATTTTCTAGAAATTACTGTATTTTATTACATCCAAGTTTTTTTTGTTTCCAGACTGACATAAGTGGTCTTCGGATATCACTTATGTCAGTCTGGAATACGATCACCGGATAATCTGGGTTTCTACTGTATTTGATTGATTTTTATGACATCGTTCTACGATTTTAATGGTAAATGTTGCCAAAAGATGACGCCACTAGTTCAGAAACTAATACTGAACACTTTTTCAATTTTTTTTTGATTTTGTTGGTATAATGTTACAATTGAATTTTCCGAAAAATATTTAGTTGGGTTACTTATTGCAATCACAGATGGCAGCTGTGGTTAGGCAGTCTGTGTCTGACAATCGAGCAAAGTTCCAAACCGCGTCAGCTGTTTTTAAATGGGGAAATTTCCAGTGAAGTGGCGAGTCTTAACTGACGTGTACGAGTTACTTCATTTCGGTAGTAAATCACATTTCATCCCGGGTGCTTTTGTAGAACCGTGCCGTCAACTATAGCGGCACTGTGAGATTACCACTTGAGATTTATTCATCTCATTTCACCCTCAAACGAGCATCCGCTAGTTCATACGCATTGCTTTGGATTCAGAATCTGTCCTATGGCGTCCTATGTACTTTTTACGCCCAAAATAAACCTTTTTTTCCCCTCTCCCTTTCTCCTCTCTCGCTTTACAATCTTCCTTCTTTTCCTTTCATGCCGATATGAGTTTGGTTTTCCTAGAGCAGGAATTGGAACACTTGAAGGGGAAAGGTTCATTATTAAATTATAAATAAACGAAGAAATGTCGCGCTTTAAATGTTATCTAACATTTATTACGCTCTTTTGTTTTGGATTTGTTTGAGCTAATTTGGTTTCTTAAATTGGTTGTGGTCGAGAAAAAGTTAAATTGTGTTTGTTGTTGAATAATTTAAGAGGTGGGATTTGAAAGAAATGTAATTCAGGGGAAGATAATTCAAATTTAGACAAAGATTTGTTTGTTGATTCAATTAATGTATCAACAAAGCAATATTTTGTGTCACTATAGTTTATTGGGGGGTTGCACGATTTGCTGTAGTTTTAAGAGATTAAAAGCAAATAAAAACATTTAAACATTTTAAAATAACGGTTGAACGTCATAAAAGAAACTCGTTAACTCATCATCAGTTTCAGTTATGTCTAATAAGTGATGAAAACTGTTTCCTGCTCTGATTATACAGTGAAGTTTACTTGTCACTTTCATGTTTTGATGTTTAAGTGTGCTTTATTTAAGTGATTTTTTTATACATTCCGATACGTAGGTAGTTTTTTTTTAATTTAAAAAAAATTTAAAATAAACCGCGAAGCCAGTAAAGTGTAGTGAAGATCAGCATGCAAACAATAATAACCAGTAATCAAAAATTAACTATTAATTATTAAATTTTTTAAACGAAATTTTTGATTTTCTGGATTATTCTTGGGCCAGGTTGGTTCGGATATGGTTTTCTAGGCGCATTCAAAAAGGGTGCATTTAAAGGTGCATTTTGTGTGCGATTTTTAAAAAGCGATGAAAAGAAATTATGCGCGTTTTAATTTTTAGTTAAGCGGACAAATTAAACGCGGGTGATTTTTTTGTTGCTAGGACATTTGACCGGGCGTCATTTGAACGGGTCCAATTGACCGGTCGTCAACTGAACGGGTCGGCATTTGAACTGCACGGCATTTGAACGGGCGTCAAATGAACGGAATGGCCGGGACGGCATTTTCACCAGGTGAAAATTAACAAATTTGATTCTCTGCACAATGGTACAGGAAGAAGACACTGGGTCAGAAAAAAAGTTTAAAAGCGATCAGTTATATGACAAGTGAGCAATCGAACGCAAATAAGTAATTACTTCTGTGCGTAAATACCCATCTATTGGTTGTTTGACACGCAAATTCAAGGGGCTGGACCTTTCTGGATGGGCTCAAGAAGAACATGCAACAGCAAAAGTTACTGTTGTTGCAAGCAGCGACAGGCATAGAGCATTCATCAGCCCCTTGAATTTGCGTGTCAAACGAGCAATAGATCAGTATTTACAAATGAAAGTAATCATTTATTTGCATTCGCTTGCTCACTTGTCATATGACTGATCGCTTTTGGACTTTTTTTTCTCACCCAGTGTCTTCTTTCTGTACCATTCTGCGGAGAATCAAATTTGTTAATTTTCACCTGGTGAAAATGCCATCCTGGCTGTTCCGTTCATTTGGCGCCCGTTCAAATGATGCTCTGTCAAATGACGCCCGGCTGATGTTGGCCACATGATAATCTTAGGCCTATAGGATTCAGACTGATGGCGTCCATTATTTTTCTATTGTTTTTGGGTCCGGGTCACTTTAGCGATGGACGTTTTAGCGACGGTCAGTTTAGCGAATTCGGGTCGTTTTAGCCACTCTGGAAAAAAATATTTTTTTTTACCAAAGAAATTTTTTTTTTCAAAAGGGTTATTGGTACTGTTTTCTATCTATGCTACGCTGCACTGCGCATAGATCACTTCGCTGCGCTCCGGGCTGATTTTTATACATCCCTCAAGTCAGTAAATATACAAAATAAATCGTCGCAGTCACACTTCGTCGCAGCGACGTATAGTTTTACAGTACTTTGTAGCGACGTATTACAATACGTTGTAGTGACGTACGGTCGCTGAAACGTTCGTGGCTAATGTGAACTAAGGAAAAATAAAGTCGCTAAAACGTCCATCGCTATAGTGACATTATCCCTTGTTTTCATCGTTTTGATTGTTTTTATTATTTATTTTCTGGTATTTTGGCAGATTTAGGTTTCATGTATTCTGTTTAATTCTGCTAAAATATCAAGTGGCTTACTGGAATTGTATACGCAGAACGGCATGTGCAATACGAATTTAGCATCAAAATTCCTTTTCCATGAGAATGGTAAAGCGAAGATTCATTAACGTGCCACTCTAAAAATTGCATGCGTGAATGCACCGCTTGCGATTTTTGTAGTGGTGCGATAATTTTTATCGCAAATGAAAATGCACCTTAACATGGTCGTATTACGTTGTTTTGTGAGTTTTAACACGAGAATTTCGTGTAAAATTTCGTTTTGACTTTCGTGGCACGACAACCTATGGAGAGTTGTCCTACACTCTTAGGCCGTGCCATGTTCCATCATGTTTCCATCATGATTTTTGGACACGAGAATCTGGAGATAATACTTTATCTTCTAGCACGAGTTACTGTACATTCAAGAACGCCTTCACGTGTTAACAGGTAATGCTAATTCTTGTGTTGTGTCAAAACTTTATTGAATGTGCCTAGTGCAATTCTTAGCACTCAAAACACGTGACTTTAGTGTATTAAATAATTAAAAGTTTGTTAATTCATTTAAAATTTTCCAAGTTTTATTTTTGTGCTCTGAAATAATATTTTATAAAGACAACAGGCTTGATGTTTCAAAGATTGATGAAAACACTGCAAATTGAATAGAAAAAAATTGTTGAAAGAAGTGCAATAAAACATTTTGAGAAATTGCACGTTATTTCCAATAATTTCAAATTGAGAAAAAATGATGGGAAATAAAAATTAATTTTACAACTTAAATCTGATGAAAAGCGGAGCGAAGATTGTCACAATAAGAAGTATAAGTGTCGTCAAGATCACCGAGGCGTTAAAAAAGAGCCATTTTTCGGTTACTTATAAACCATATGGCCATTTTTCGAAGTTTATTACGCACGTGGAAGTTGGTAGTGTCAAAAATTTGTTGCAAGTAGCCACGTTTTAGAATCTTTTTGATGATATAAAAGTACATTGAAGGGATTTTAGTTTTGCTCCGAGTCGAGATGTGCGGCAACAGCTTTAGTGATCGTAGACTCGCGACGTGTTGTCAGCAATGCCATAAGTTTTAATTTAAAAAGTGGAAAGTCGCTACGGAAAGAGTTCTGCCACAATTTGAACTTGCGCTGCCATTGCGGGTGTCATTCGCGTTTTGACGTTTTCTTTCTCACGGAGCATTTTATTGCGCATTAATTTGAAAAAGGCTTACGAAACAGCCTTTTCTTTGAAATACAAACATGTCGACAAGTTGATCCTACGGCGTTGGAGAAGGTAGGATTTGCAGCTGTAAATATTGAAACGACAACTTATGTCGACGTGATACGTGCAGGACGTGTGTGAGACCAAGAACTGGGTGCATGGCGGGATAAGGCAGACGTTGTTCTGTTGTTTCTCGCGATTATACGTATTTGTTTTATTCATTTAAATTATGGATTTTAAGAACTTTTTTTTTTCTGTTTTTATTTCAAACCGTTTCCAGTCACTCCGCCATATATTTTTTTTATACCGGTCCAAATGAGATTTGAGTTTCTCGTATTGCAGACGAATTTGAAATTTAAAATGTTTCCGACAAAATGGTTGCTCGTATAAGAAATGCAGCGCATTTGACCAATTTCATTTTGCACGTTCAGACTTCCCACATGTGAAATTTGTGCTCCATTAAGGAAGCTCACGCGGGTCTTGAAACTAAGAAAACGTTTCTGCCATAACGGAATAGGGGCCCCGAGCTGGACCGTCCAGGGATGTTTAAGTAGCCAGTTCGTATTCGCATCACGTGTCGGATAAAGTTTCTCCGTCTGCCAGCATTGGTTACTTGAACGGGGTATTAACATTTGAAGATTTTTTTTATTACGTGAATAATATATATGTATTTATTTATTTGAAACGGAATTAAGTAAAAGTAGGTTGTATGTGCAGATTGCTGATAAGTTCTAATGATTAGGAATATTTTGCGATGGTAAATACTGGCTAGATTTATAGTAGAGTGGTGTTTGCGCAACGATATTTGTGTGTTTTGCATGCGACGTGAACTGGGAGAGAAGTTGTTTTCGTATGCCCTCAGCGCATACTCGCACAAGAGAAGCAAAACCTCGCAAAAACTTGGCCAGGGTGACAATCAGATTTAAATCGAATGCACGGAGTACATGCCAAGGGTTTCGAGTGCTCAAGTGAAGCCTGGCTTGGTGCATTACTCTCACATTTTTGACCATGTGAAAATGAAAGGCAGTCATGTGAGAAACGCTCAAAAATGGACTTGAAACGAGAAAAAGAAGGAATAAAGTTTGATATTTTTCCTTCTTTTTGGTTATTTTACCGTTTCCTTTGCTTTTTTTTTTTAAGTTGCAAAACTACTACTTTTGTTGTATCGATTAGGCCGGGAGAAAATCTAAAAAGGCTGGGGTAAGTTTTTTATTGCTTCCGTAGTTTTTCTAAAGATCGGAAATGACCTAGTTCTTGGAAAAGTAACGCGAAAACAGCCACTTTGCCCAAGTGATCTCCCTGGCTATTTTGCTCACTTCGAGGGCTCTGAAGGGGGCTTTCGTGAGGTATGCAACACGTTATTAGATTTTTAGATTTAATTAGTTTCGTGGCTAATAAATTATTAATGCGAAATTAAAATTATTTTGATAGCGAGCGAGCTTCAGTTTTAAATTTATATTTATCCAGTCAGAAATTTAAAAAGGTGTATTTTAGACGTTTTATTAATTTATTTTATCAAGTTCTTGAAAAAAATCATTGAAACATTATATTGAATAGATAGAAAATCAATTACATTGTGTTTGGGCCATAACACCGTCTGAAGAGGTTTATTGGAGCCCAAACCCAACCAATCCGCAACAATGTTAAATTCGCTTCCCCATCTGGACAACCTGTAAGGCCAGACAAAGCGACATGTTTCATAGATGTGAAAATTGCTGAGAGGTCCGACAATAACTTTTTTTGATTAACTGTGCATGCGCGCCAATGTCACTGCGATTTCGAGAATGTTTCGAAACGTTCATGAAATGTAAAATTGTGGTTAAAAAAAATTGTTGCTTTTTAGCCATGCTCTCAGTGGAAAGAGGTGACAATTTTGATAACTGCAATTGTACATGAAATTGCGGTGACGTTTTGATGATGTTACTGGTTGTTAACAACACACAACCCTATAACCCTATAACTGAGAAAAGGGAAAAAAAAACAATTCTATGCCAAAATTGTTTGAAATTAGTCACTAACTGGCCAGAAAGTCAGTATTATCCACAAATATTAAACGACTTCAACAACGTGACTTGTGTAGTTTTTTAATGCTCTCTTGTCTGGACATTTTTTGAACTGGACAAATTTCTGGAGTCCATCCGATGTCCGGACCACACAACTTCTGTCTATGTTGGTACAACAAACACTACACCTTTAAAACCCATCATTAACATTCATGCGCTTCACTATTTTTTAAAATAATATTCTTAATCAAATTTTTAAATTCTCTTGGGACGCATAAATAACTCTCAAATTAATTAGCTTTTTTTCAAATTTAAATTAACACTACACACAAAAACATAATTTATTCTATTTTTTTCTTTTAAATTATTATTTTGTTTTTGTTTTTGCTGTTTTTGTTTATCACGAACATACATGGAAGAAAGATGTTTCTGCAAATTTGTTCTGCACCAGTTTTCGTTTATTGCTATTGGGGTTTTGTCTCTTTCAAAATGAAGTTGCCAAGATTGTACAGAGAAAAAATAGTAGCAGACACTCGCACTACCACCCACAGACATATACAACAAACACGCGCCACACACAGCACGAGATATACTCTAAACGAGTCCCACATTCTATCTCAGCACTGATGTAAGTAATTTTTCTCCAGCATCTTTTTCTCTCCTTTCTCCTCTCTGCCGGAAGAAATGTCGAGGGTAGACGGCTAAATGCACTAACAAAATACAATATTTGTGTGTCTTGGGGATTTGATTGTCTTTGGGAAACGACTAGTTCCCCCCCTGTGCGCTTCTTTGCTCAAGAAATGGAACAAGCATATTGGCTCCCACCACCCAACAAGTTTATCTGCCTTTTTTCTTTTTTCTTTTTTATTATACGTGGTCAAGTGAATAGTGGATATTGGGTAAGGGAGTAAGAGACCACAACACGCTTTTTCTTTTTCCTCAAAGCCGGACGTCTGTCCCGTAAAAACAACTGGATGATGAGCGCGGATGTTGTATCTGAGATAAAGGTGCTGACCATCATTGGTGTTTCTGGTTACAGCCACACGCTCGTTTCGGACTTTTGTGTTCGCGGAAGTTTTTGTTACTACCTGGTTATTTGGAACGTGCAGGCAATGATTGTAAAAGTTGGTTTCGTTTCCATTTTCTGCCACCGTCTGGCGAGGTTGTAAAAATGTTGGGCAGGTGTTGAGGCACTTTTATTTTTAATAAGTGTGGAATTAGATGTGACGCACTTTAAGGTGGATTTAAAGGGGAAGGTTAATTAGAATGGGTTTTGAAATGTATTGGGATTAATGAGGGAATTGGATGACTTGAAATGGTTCATCAATTTTGTGTATGCTCACAAGTGCTAGTCAATTGCAAGTAGGATTCGCTGCTGATTACATTTTGATTAGCCAGATTGTGCCTAGAAACGTGACAACAGGCGCCGATGCGCTGCTGCTGAATTCAAAGTCGATTGACAACGGCGTCTTGTGTTGGCTCGGCTGACGTCACCGCCAATTGAAATTTTATGTCGTGATGTTGTGGTATCAAGAATTCATAATACAGGCAGAATTTTTAATCAAGTAACAGTTTGTAGTGTTTGGGAATTGGCTGGTTGTAGCGTTTTGATGTAAGACTATGTAAAAGATGTATTGGGCATCATGCAGATGCTATTGAATGATATGAAGTGATTATTGTGTATTTGGTTTTATTGCGTAAGGGGTTTCCCTTAGCAACGATTTTGAATGTTAATAATAAACCTTGCTTTTGGTCATGAGCTCTTGAAGAGAA